>JANHAO010011418.1:0-16988 GCA_026873985.1 Saraca asoca | reverse complement strand
GTTTTGATGAAATGTTTTGGAAGATTATTGATTTTCCTCTCTTAAATTTCATATTATTGAACATCATGATTTTTATTATATAACTATCCTATTATATTATGGTTTTAACTATGTATTGATATTATGGATATAAAATGAGTAAGCACATTTCCATGGCTATATTATATATATAAGTGTATTTTCAACCATGATTTTATATGGGGTTTTTAGTGATCATGGGATTGTTTACTCATTGAGTTTCCTAGAAACTCACTCCTGTTATTTCTATGTTTTTCAGTGTCAAATAAGCCTCCGAGTTTCCCTCCATCCCATTGATTACCTTCCGTGGAGATTAAAAGGTATGAAAATGGTGTTGTGATATGGCTGTTGGATAGGAATGTATATGCATATGTGGTACATGTTGATTGGATGCCCAATAGAATGTGATTTATATAGCTTGGGCCATTGTTTAGTTTTATTGTTGTTATACAGGTTTGATAGGCATATAGCCCTTGAGCTGTTTGTATAGGCCTATAGCCCTTGAGCTGTTTGTATAGGCCATGTGGCCAGGTGTCTGAAAAACAAAGGGAATTTGTCAAAATTTTGATGGAAATAATACATGTATTTGATTGCTTAAGAAATTTTTTTATGCATTGATGTTTTATGTTATTGTTGCATGGTAAGGCTTGTAGGGGGTTTCCTGATGGAAAGGATTTTCTGATGGTGACCTTCTACGCCAGTCACATGCCCGGGATTGGAGCGTGACAATAAATAATAAGCTTCTCACTTTCTTTCAATTTAGATAGCAGTGGAGCTCGGCCTATATATTCTTTGAGGTGCTAAAAAGTAGCTTCACATTGCTCAGTCGATTTAAATTGTTTGGCTTTTTTTAGTACATCAAAAAATGGGATGCATTTGTCCGTCACCTTGGAAATGAATCTGTTGAGTGTTATGACTCAGTCATTTAGACTCTGCACATCCTTAACCCTAGTTGGGGATCTCATATTAATGAGCACTTTAATCTTCTCAGAGTTCACCTTAATTCCTCTGTTGTTGACCATGAACTCGAGAAATTTTCTTGAAGCCACCCTAAATGCACACTTAAATGGATTTAATTTCATCTGAAATTTTCTCAAATTTTGGAACATTTCACCTAGGTCTTTTACATGGTCCATAACTTGTTTAGATTTCATAAGCATATCATCCACATAGGCCTCCATAGTCTTCCCAATCTATTTTTGAACATCATGTTGACCAGCCGTTGGTAGGTCACCCTTACGTTCTTTAGTTTGAAAGGCATCACCTTATAATAATACAAGCTGTAGTTTATGATGAATGAAGTATGCTCTTTATCTTGGGGCTCTATGGGTATTTGGTTGTACCCCGAATAAGCATCCATAAAGCTAAGGAGCTGGTGACCGGCCGTTGCATCTACGAGCTGGTCAATCCTTGGTAGAGGAAAGTAATCCTTTAGACAAGCTTTACTGAGGTCAATGAAATTGATGTAAGTTCTCTATTTCCTATTTTTCTTTTTCACCGGCACAAGATTAGCCATCCAAGATGGGTAGTGGGCTTCTTGGATAAACTTATTAGCCAAAAGTTTTTTCACCTCCTCCTTCAAAGAGATAGAGCACTCAATAATCATTAGCCTTTTGTTTTGGTGAATTGGCTTGTGGTGAGGATCTATATTTAGCTTATGCAACATGACCTTGGGATCAATCCCTACCATGTCTTCATGATTCCAAGCAAAAACATCCAGATTCGCTTTAAAGAATTCGGTTAGCTGGGTTTTTAAGTTAGGAGGCAAGTTTTTTCCCAATTTAAGGCATCTCTCAACATCTCCATCGCTGATTTGTTCATCCTCGAGCTCCTTTATAGTACCAATTTCTTTATCTGCATCCAGGTTATGGGGGTCGATGTTGTAACTAATCCCTATTATGCTCAAAGCTTAAGGTTCTTCACCAAAGACTACATCGACCTTTCTCTCTCTTTCCCTGATCTTAAATGCATCTTCATAGCAATGTCGAGCTATATATTGCTCACCTCACACATACCTGACTCCACTGGGGGTTGGGAACTATACTATTAATATTTTGGTGGACATGACCATGTCTAGATTGTTCATCATAGGTCATCCCAATACCACATTATATGTCAAAGGATAGTCAATGATCAAGAAGTCTGCCAGGATAATGGCTTGACATTCCAGGTCCCCTAAGGTGATAAAAAGCCTAACATGCCCAATTGGAAATATTGCATTCCCTGTGAAATCAAAAAAAGGCTCTGATGAAGACTTCAAATGGATTTCGCTTAGTCCTGTCTGTTCAAAACACTTCTTATACATGATGTTCACTAAGCTGTTGATGTCTAACATGATCCTCCAAAAGGTAGAGTTGCCTGCCTCATTCCTTTGATTGAGCTTCCTTGGGTCGAAGGTCTTTTCTTATCTAACCTCTTTGGCAGCTCGCTCATAGAATCCCCCCAAATCCCTTATTGGAGATTTGTACATGCTTTCATATAGCTTCTCATCTTTACGTAGCCCCATTAAGATTGTTGTTAGGATGCTGTCATCGAAGGGATTCTCCATGTTGTTAACCTTGCGCTTGAATCTCAAAATGTAATCTTTCAATAATTTGACCTTCCACTGAAAGATTGTTGTGAGGTGGCAGGATAGTGTGAGCTACCTTCTAAGAGCTCTGCATTGATTAATGAACCTTTTTTGGCACTATACCCAGTTGTTGATGCTGTGAGCTGGGAGACTCTTGAACCACATTTAGGGTACATTTCCAAGAATGGCTAGAAAGATGTGGCATTTGACCAAGGGATTGGTCATTTGAAGATCCATTTGGATGTTAAAAGTGTCCAAATGGTCATATGGATCACTACCCCCATCATATGGTGGGATAGCAGGAACTTTGAATCTATAGGGGAAAGGCTTTGTCTCAATCTCCCTAGAAAAGGGTGTCCTCTCCTCATAATGATCTAAATGGTCCCAAGCTAGGGGATGTTTCTCTAATCGCCACACCTTCTACAGTAGCTCCTCTACCATTGAATCCTACCCTTTAGATCATTGGCTCCTAGTACTACCACGTCCTGTGTTCGAGCCTTCAGTATGGTGCAAGCTCCTAAGTCGCTAATTTCCATCAAGCTTGTGAGTTTGACAGCCCTCAAATTCAAGTTATGAGTTAGTAGAGCAAGCTAGGTCAAAACTTTGAGGCTCTTCTCAAGCTGGCCTCTCTCCCTAGACCAATGCCTTTCCTTGGGGCTCCCAGACTGCCCTCATGATCACAACAACTTCAATTTGTCTTTGAATCCCCTAAGTGTGTGCCTAGGCTAGCATTTTAACTGTAATGGCAAGTCTCCTGACCATATTCTCAAGCGTTTCTTGACACCAATGCAGTGCCTATATACCATCAGCCCCTGGGGGAGTAGAGACATGCTGGCCAATGGTGGGAATGGAAGAAGTGCTTCCTGGAAATGGGTTTCCATATACTAGTGTGTTTTTCTATTGCTTTACGCAACTGCCTAGCTAGTTAACAGTGGCGTTTGAACTCCTAGTTGTTCTCCCTCTTGCCATTGCATTTAGTTAGTGTATCAGCAAAAAAGTAGTTTGGCCCTTCTTCTAATACCAAAATGTTGACAATTGATTTTGGTAATTAATTAACTAAAGGTTCTGCAACCCAAATTGCAAAAGAACATATGAAAATGCAAGAAAAAAGTGAGAAAAGGAAGAGCAAGATGGACACCAAAAGTTTTTAACTTGGTTTGGATAAAGTCAGTATGACCCTTACATCTACAGTAATTGTATTTACTGTTGTGTGGTTTTGTCTCTATATTGTTTAGCAGAGTAACAGTACATGTATCTTACTATATTTTGATAGAATTTTTGCATATATATATATTTCATCCTTTCCTTTTACAATGATTTTACCCTTATTTTTTAAGGTAAGGAGTTACAAATGTAATTTGATAAATTGTAAATCTATCTTTTTTACCGCATTAGGCAATAAATGCTAAACAAATCATTGTCAATTTTTGGGGGCTGATTTGTGATAACAAAATATTTTACTCATTTCATTGTTATCTCACTAAACTTTTTAAGGTCCAAACTGACTTATTTCAGCTATGTTATTATATATTTATGGTGTAGTGTCAATTGGGATCATTAGAAAATTTTTTGTAGTATTTGGCCTTATTAGTAGTTTCTATATTTTGGCTATAACTTGAGCTACGATTGTCTAATTAATGTGATTCTTATCTTGTAGGAAATATAAGACATAGCCCTACAACTTTAATGAATACCTCCAAGGATGAATCTCACAATTGGATATTTGAAATTGGAGTTCAATCTAAAACTAGAATGCTGTCTCAGTTCTGTCTCGTGTAGCCCGACCTCTAAGCACTCATTAGGCAATATCTAGAGTTCTAGAAGTCAAAATGAGGTCAAACTAAGTCCAAATGGAAGTTAAGACACAATGATGCAATTCTTATGAAGACTTCCAGACTTAATTACATCATTTTAGGCGTGAAAATTGAGCTGCAAAATAGAGGTAGAATACTGACGAGATGTGCCTTTGCAGAATGTGATTTTTAGCCCCTAATTGACATGAAACTTAAGTCCAATGACTATCTCTTGCACTAGCTCCATACTTAACCAATTGTAAGTCAGTGAATCAGTGAAAAACCAAAGGAGCAGTTTGCAATGGCACATTTTCATGCAAAAGGAGTAGCAGCAAGCAAAAGAGACTACACCAACACTTAATGATTGCTCCTACTCCACCAACTAGTAGCTAGCTTCTTTTTCCTGGGTTAAGCACTCTTCAGTTTTAGAGTTTTACACATAGTTTTTAGAGAGTTTTTTAGAGAGATAGTTTCCAGGGAGTGAGTAGCAGGTTTTGTTCTTCTTTTCTCTGTAATTTTGTGCCTTCCATTCATGGAAGGCTAAACACTTATAATCAATCCAAAGGATTAATAGCTTGAAGATTAATGTTGAGATCTTGTGTTCACTTTTCATTCAATTGTTAGTCATTTCTTCTCCTTTCCTCTCTGTTTTATTGAGATTCTGAATTAAATGGCTTCATTTGATTTGGATGTTAATATGATTATTGCTTAATAATTACTTGTAGAAAGAGGATGGTAGAATCTAAGCAATTTATTGAGCTTTTGATGGATGTTTACTTGGCTGAGTTCTGATTTCTTAGGATGATTTTGGCTTAATTGGATGCTTAATCTATTTAACCTTAATAAGCCAAATGCTAGATGCTTATCTAATAGAGGACTCATTAGTCATTTCAAGGCTTTTTGCTATGATTAATAATTGGATGAATATTTAGTGATCAAGGATATATTAATCTCAAGTTCAGTTGATTTCCTTAGGCTGATTATTTGCTTACTCTTGTTTATATTCCTACATTGTTGTTTGCTGTTAGAATAGTTACTATCAACCCTCCTTCCATTTTTATCTCTTAATCTGATTGTTATTATTAGAAATATCCAAGGGCTCGACTCGGTGTTATCTTATACTACAAGTAGTAGGGTAGATTAGTTATAAATTTTCTAATTTTGATTGGATTCGGCAATTATCAATCTGTCAGTTAAAAGTATATGCCTTTGGCTATAGGCCAGACTTTGGCGTTCTGTACCCATGCATGAGACTACCCATTTAGTGATCTAAATTCACACTGGGTGACTAATTGCCTTTGTTCAGCAACCTCAAGTTGGCTAAAATTGGGTCTAATTAGGCTCATTTGTTGGGCTTTTGTCAGCCCATTTACATAGATCCAAAAATTCCTATAACAATAATTAATTAAACAACACATCTATCTATGAATTCTTAATAAGTTATCCATCGTGATCAATCAAACAACATATCCATTTCTTACTTCCCAAGAAGTTATATTTTCTATGTAATTTCCTGTCAACCAAATAACCGTTGAGTGGAAGTGAGAGTAGAATGACATTTTTATTAGCTTTCTAAAGTTTTAGCTTATTTGTTAACTTTTACACAATGCCTATAATTATTAAAAAGGAAGATTGAGAATGACTACCATAAAGGGATGATCCCATCTAAGGTAATTTCCAAGCCTCGAGATTATTTTAAGTTTTAACTTTAAAGTTATTTATGAAGAATTTTCGAATTTACCTTGAACTATTTGTGAATTGTGACTATTTTCTGTTCATTACCTCTACCTCTATTGAAGCTTGCCTTTAAAGAGTCAACAATTCTTGAATTTTACTACATCGATCCTTGAGGGTTGGCTTTGAAAAGTATGAATAAGTCATAACCATACAATAAATGGGAGATAATTGGGGCTGTTCTAGATATTTTAATCCCATGAAACTGCTATCTCCACTCAGAATTGGAAAGCAAATAGGAAAGCATAGTAATGGAGCATATGATAAAAATGTAGGGGATAAAGGGTCTCCTTGACACAATCTAGTTTAAGGAATCTAGAGTTTTGTGGTTGAGCTATTCATCACCATTTATTAAGAATAAGGTGAGCACTATTTGTTGTAAAAATTGTTGAAATAAAATTGCTTAGGGTATATAGAACACTGCCCTTAAAAGAGAGTGTTGATGCGATAATTTCCAATATTCAACAGACTCTCTGAATGTGTACACTCACAGTCAGAAACTAGAACAACAGAGTAGAAAAATATAAAAAGAAAAGTAATTCAACTATATTTGTGAAAAAAAATGAGAAAGTAGATAAGAGATTTGCTTTGTTTTGTGATCAAAAGTGTTGATAATTTTTTTTTTGTAATGAGTTTCACTATTTATAGTAAAAGAAAATTATCTATTAGAAAAAATATGTAAATATATCATCTAATTTATTTTTTATTGAGAAAAATATGTGACTATATCTATTTATTTTTTGTTGAGAAAAACATGTAAATATATCTATTTGTTGAAGCCTTCAACTGCTCCAAAAAAAAATATTATTATATTTTCAAAAAGGATAAAAGGAAAGATATCAGGAGATAAATCACAAACACTTTTTAAAATAAAATATTTTATTTAACAACCCCCCACTTATTTCAAAAAATTAAAAATAGAAGAAACTTTACTAGATATTTTAAATAAAGATAAATACATCAATTTAATATCTTTTGAACTATGAACCAAATCCCAATATAATAATATATAGCTTATAGAAATAAAGGTGAACCTTATAACTTCTAGGAACTGATAAATTTTGGCGTAAGTTAAAATTCTCAAGTATCATATTACACTTCCCACAATACTTCTACATACACTTAGTAATTCATGAGTGATATAAAGATATCATCATTATCTCATAGGAGCAACCCTACTCCATAATCATATAGGTGATTTCATTAAGTGTACACTAGAAATAAACATACTACCCATAAGGGCTATAGAATTCATTGAGAGCTTAACCTACTCCTCACTTGTAATTTGTAATTTTAGCATTAATCACACACCATGAGAGGGACTTAAATAATTTATAGTACTATTAGAATCAATAAATGACTTGTTATTACTCATATAAACCATATTCATAGGATCTCCAATTACAAAAGGTTGAGTTACTATCATTATTAATTTACAAAATTGGCTTTATTCCTATTCCCTTTGATGTTTCTAATACTTGTTTAGTCAAAGGATTGGCCAAACTCCTTTCTAACTTAACATAATCAATAGAAATAATTCTATTTTTTAGCAATTACTTCACAACATCAAGTTTTAATCGCATATGATAATTCTTACCATTGAAAGATTTATTCTTTATAATGGCTATTGCCTCTTGGCAATCACAATACATTGACACCAAGATGTTTATTTCATTTCCAATGATATATCTGCCAAATTTTTTTTCAACTACTCAACCTCGTTATCAACCATCTCAAGAGCCACAAATTTATACTCCAAACTAGATTTTGCTATATATTGTTTGCTTAAATGATTTCCAAGTCACTACATCACTTCCAAGGGTGAACACATAACCACTAGTGGATTTTGTCTCATCTGAATTAGAGATTCAATTAGCATCATTATATCTTGCCAATACAACAAAAAATCTACTATACACAATACCATAATTTTATCGTACCTTTCAAATATTTCATCAATCTAATTAGTACATTCCAATAATCATGATTGGGATTTTGAGTGTATTTACTCAATTTACATATAGCATAAGCTATATGAGATCTAGAAAATTCCATTAAATGCATTAGACTACCTATAATATGAACACAGGATCACCCAAGTTTTTTTTTTTAATTAAGTGTTAACATTATAAGGAGTTTTGATAGATATTACATCATAATTTTCAAACTTTTTAAGAAGTTTTTCAACATAATATTCTTATGAAAATATTACTTCATTATCGTTTCTTATAATCTTAATGCTTGAAATAAATTTATTTCATCCATATCTTTCATATCAAATTTAGAAGTTAAGAATTTTTTGTAATATGCACTAAATCAAAACTAGTTCAAAAACTGAGCATATCATCAACATATAGGGTAATAGGCTAATGATTATACATTCATCATCCACTAACTTTGCATACACACATTTATTCACTCTTAAGGATGAAAATCTATCATTCAACAAAATTTGATCAAGTTTCTTAATATAAAATTCATGTAACATTACATTATTATCATTTCTTACCTAAAATAACACTAGCTTCCTCATGTCTTTGTATAAATTTGAAGCTAAAATTTTGTAACATATACGTTGTAAAAATAAGATCACATGTTGATCATCCACACGTAGTGTTCAAAGAATTCAATATTTTTTGTGTCAATCTTAATAATGTACATCTTTTTATTAATAAACCCAAATGTGAGTCAACACTATGACACTCATTATCAACAAACACGCAATAAGAGTTTATTATTATTTAACTTTTCGAATTTCTTCTCTAGTATTCAGGAGACATAACTTAAGATAAATATCCCATAATTGTAAATATTTACTTCATCACAAAAATACAAAATAAGTAATTTTATTTTTCACACAAACACACACACACACACACACACACACACATATATATATATATATATATATCAAAAGTCACATCCCAATAAATAGAATAATAATCCAAAATATATAATTAGGATCCTATCAAATTTTTAGGGCTTGTAGCCAATAATAATTTAATCACATGATAATAACACGATATCGCATATGGGGCATGAATCACAACATTATACATTGATAAAACCATCATACAAATTAATATGAAAAATAATGGTAAATGATAACATATGCCAGGCGTGGAATTAAATAAAAAAAATTGCATTCATATGCTACTGCATATCTCATCAAGTGTGTTCCCAGATGAGATGTCAAATTTCATAAAGTAATAGAATTTTGTTGTGATCCAATGATTTTATCAAAGAAAGTCTTATTTAAAAATATTATTGATGTCTTATACTATTATTAATTGACTTTACTCATAGGTCAAAAATGGCCATTTCCTCACTCATACAAAGTTGTCATTTTACAAGAATTAAATTAGTGTCTACATAATACAAATGTATAACTTGCTAGGTGCTAGCCATGAGCATTTCTATATTAGATTTGGTTAGCAAATTTTGTCTTGACACAAAGTTAAAATGCACTACAAAAAAATATGCATTTAATTGCAATTTTTTGTATATTTAGCGGCGGTTAACATCTTTTGCGGCAATTTTTAAAACTGCCACAATTCATGGATTGAGAAATATTAATGGCAATTATTTCTACACTTAGTGGTGATTTCTATAACCCTTGGAAATGTTGTATATAGCGGTTATTTTATCTAAATTTAGCAGCGATTATTGTAACCATCGAAACTGTTGTACATAGTAGTAGTTTTTTTAATGAATTTAGCGGTGGTTTTTCAAAAAATTAAAACAAAATTTACTTTTGGCGATAATTTCCTCTACATTTAGTGGTGGTTTTGTAGAATTTTTTTAAAAAAATTATTTTTTGCAACAATTTTTGTTGTATTTAGCGGTAATTTTGCAAAAAAAAATTTAAAAAAAATTATTTTTGGCGGTGATTTTTTAAAATTTTTTGAAAAGAAATTATTTTGCGATGGTTTTTTTGGTTATAGAGATAGTTTTTGTAAAGTTTTTTTCCAAAAAACCGCCATTAAATGCGATGTTTTAGATTTTTTTTTTTTTGTTTCCTGTCCTATTTTTTTCTTTATCTATTATCATACTACAAGAATAATTTACCATAAATACATATATTTTAAACAAATGAAATTAAATATGAATTTTGTATTACTAATAAATATTCAAACATTTGTTTATCAAACATTAAAATTCAACAACCTTACACATAATTTAACAATTGAAGGGTCTAAATCAAGGCTATGCATCATGGCTATCATGAGAAAAAGGCCTTGCAACTGTAACATATCTACTTCCTACATTTGGTGGCTGTAAAATAAAATTAAAGTAAGTTATTATACTAACATTAAAAATCATTCATATATATCTAATATATGGAAAAATCATATTAGTTTTGTAAGAATTACTACCCTGTCAATCATATTAGTTTTGCACTTATTTATTATCAGAGAGTAAAAGTGAAATTAACATTTTTGTTTTCAGCCACATTTACTTATACCTATGATTTGATCACAACAATATAGCAAAAAATATAGTAGAATACAATAGAAAATACAGCAACAAATACAACAGAATATAAGTGAATCACAGGCTATGTCACAGCAGCAAATCATAGGTCTATGATTGCAATGAAGGATCTTAGGACAAGATCTCCTCAATTTACTCCTGCGAAGGTAGACTATCCACTTTATTAACACGTTTGTGAATGTGTAATCCTATAACATGAAACATAAAACAAAAACTAACCTTTTTATCTTTGGCTGCTTCATTGACATATGTGCTATCTGGTTTCTTGTGAACATGAAACCATAGATCTGTTCTTCCCACCGAACGACCTAGCTCTTCAGCCTACATGAGAACATATATCAATTTAGCTAATGTATCTCAACTTAGATAATATAACAGTAGTTAAATAGGAAAGTGTGGAACAAAACCAATTCAACCCTTTTCCTAACAAAGCTTTTGGAGCCAACTGTGTATAGGACTAGTTACTTCTGGTGATTCGATGCATTTTTTCTACACATTTCCTACAAACGTGAAGGAATCATTATTATTAACATTTGCATATACATTTTGATTAAATAATGTACTTATAGTAGAAACTACCTTATATTTTTCCTCATTATTCTTGTCAACAAATGTTTTCCATTGATCCCAAGGAACCCTATTCGGGACCTTTCATACATTTCCTCCAAAGTCAAGGGGGAATCATTGAACTCATGCCATATCCTGCCCTTGAAGTCCCTCCACTTTCTACCTAGATTCTTAATCGTCCAACTCCTTACAACAGGATCTGGCACGTCAAAGTGGAACCTCGATTCAAAAAATAAATAAAACAACTTTTATTAGTTTAGATAATGAATATGAAAACAAATACATATAAAATGCACAATTTTTTAACTACCTTAATTTCTTTATTAAATACTTCATCCTTCAAAGCCTTGGGCACATTCCTCCAATCAACATAAGTGATTAGGAGATTAATAGGCTTAGAAGCCAACTATCCCAAAATTTGCCCATATATGTTGGCAGCATTGTTCATTGGCGCATTATAGTCATCAAAAGGAATGACTATCTTCTGGTTCTGTAATTCCCACACATCAGCTGTCTTTATGTCCACCATCTTTTCAACATCCGTTAGAATTTATTTTGCAAAGGAATGTTTAATTAGTATAATTAGATACAACAAATACTATAAAATCAATGACACACTTACCTATAACCATGACTCTCTAATAGCGTCTGGGTGGTGGACGATTTTACAATGGTTGTTGGGCTCTTTCATCATTACTTGCCTTTTGCTGAGATGGTGAAAGGTCTAATGACACATGGGGGAAAGGTGAAGAACTCATTGATGCCCCAGGCTAGGTTGGTGGAAGAGGCTCCATAATGTAAAGTTGCAAAGGAGTAGAATGAACGTGTGATGAAGATTGTGGGGGGATCATGCGATGTAGGGCATGATTTGCTTAGGTTTCTACTCCTCTTTCTCTGTGGCATAGCTACAAAAAAATTAACAATAAAAGTTAGATGCATCAAAAAGACAAGTAGACATATAATTTCAATAAGTCATAAAATTAAAATTACATATAACTAATTATCAACATTTAATATTGAAACAAATTAATAAAATAAACAAATGCAGTGCCTATCATTACACATCTATAATTCTAGGTATTTCAATCCTCATTGTCCATATTGTCCCCAACATTTGGCATAACCAGGGCCTCATCATCTGCAGCCTCTCTCGCAAGGGTTATGGTTTCAACATCATCTAGGAAGAACATCTAAAAGTCTTTTGCTACAAGTGGCTCAATCTCACAAGTTGTTTCTTCTGCTTCCTTGCCTATATCATACAAATTCCTAGGTTTTAAGTGGATAATAACTCTCCAATCTTGATCCACTTCATCATTTATATAATATACCATTTGTGCTTATGAAGCTAATATGTACAGATCATGCTCTTCGTGTTCACCAATATAGATCAGAGAGAGAAGTTGACATAAATCAATTGGAATGAATCTTTTCTTGTACCCCTATTGGTATTGACCCATTTACATTTGAATAAGACAACAGCGAACCGACCATGATGGTTTAACTCAATGATGTCAACCAGTTTCCCATAGTACTCTAACTCAATAAATATAAAAATTCCACTAATCTAAGTTTTCAACCCTTCTTCCCGCTCAACTATGCAACACTTAAAGCCATTAATGTTATAGCAATTAAACCTCTTGGCTTGCCAAAGAGGTCCTTGAGTCAAAAACTTTAAATCATCAGACACCTTTGCATGACTACTAATGTTTATGATCTACAAAGATTGCATATTGTAACATATTATTTACATAGATTAAATTTGGAAAAGTTTTAGAACGTCGGCAATGTTGGCATAGGATGACACAGTTCCATAGCTTAAGAGGTAAAGTTGCTCAGGATGTAAGGGCTTTAGAATGTGTTGTTACCTACTTGGATTAAAACACAAAAGCAAAGCAAAGGAGAAGTTGAGAAGTGGGAAAACACAAAAGGGATAGAAGTAGAAAAATGAAACGAAGGGGTAAAAGAGAGCAATTTCTTACCTGCTTGGATTTGTAGCTAAAGAAGAGGATTGAGAAAGATTGGCTAAAGGAGAAACAAAGAAGGCTAAAGGAAAGAGGAAGAACAAAATAGCTAGGGCTTTCATAATCAGGGCAGAAAAACTTTGCAGATTAAATGGGAAAAAAAGCTCTTAGTGGCGGTTTCAAGCCAACCGCTATTAAACACCTGTAATGGGTAGTAGTTGTGTCAAAACTATTACTAAAAATTGACTGTAACAATGTCCATGTATTTAGCAGCAGTTTCAGTGAACCCGCTATCAAATACACGTTTTGTTGCAGTGATGACATTTCTATCATATTGTGATTTCTTATATGAGATTCAAATTTTGGTTCCCATAGGTTCAAATTTGAAAGCCAATATTATCCAACTATAAATCATATTAAAAATTGGATGGTCAATTTTTTAACTTGTGAATAGAAATAAATTATGAATTGATAAGATTTACAAAATAATATGTTTCATGCTATGTACGAGCATAGATGATAAAAAAAATCATTTGTTTAGGTTAAAAAATATAATACTTCTCTGATATTATAAAATCAAAAAATTATAAATATAAAATTTCAAAATAGTTAAGTCATATAGAAAGATGATTGATTGGGAATAACTATATTAAAATAATGAAAATTAAGAATTCAAAATGATGTATATATATATATATATACATATATATATGTGTGATTCTAAAAAATGGGTGAGGTTGAAATTGAATAAAAGTATTGTATAATGCTGTGATGAAGTTTTTTTTTTTAAATACTCTTAATAGACTATTTTTAAAAAAACAGGTGGTGCAGAAACTAACTTGATTTCTATCACGACTCTGTTCTTCTGTAAAAGTGAAGAAGGAACTCTAATTTAGCATTTTATTGCAACGAATCATTGGAATTGAGCAGCTCATGAGATTCCAACTGTAATTCAGAGAGAAAAACTAATTAGATTAAAATTCATATTGTTTTTGTATCAAATTGAATTGAATCACATGATTTAAATTGTGAATCGTCTAATTCCATCTTTCATGATGAAAACATCTTCTCTCTGTTTTCAAAAGCATCTTTAAAGGGATTATTGCATCCTATTGTGTAACTAACAATTTTGTATATAAAATTCTTTTCTTTACAAAAAAAAAAAATTACAAATGTATAGGACTTGTATATAAAATTTAAGAATCTTGTATGAAATAAAATAGATAAAAAAATTATAATTCCATCAATTAAATATGTAACACAAATTTTTAACTTATAATTTTTAAGAGTATGTGTCGCAACATTATCTTAAAAACATAAAATTATTTACTCAAGGAGTCAACTTTTATGTAGCTAGAACAATAATTGAGAAATGGAAATTCAAAATGCGATGAGTGTGTAGAGTAATCATGCCAGCTGCAGTCAATTGTCCATTGTAGCCCACCAATATCTCTTTCTACCACATTAGGACATCTTTTTGGGCTACAATATTGGGACATTTGACATTGATATATCGTTCTACCTCACTACTGCATGGCCCCCCGTTGTCCAGGTATCGAGGATATTACTCAGACCACATCCAACCACTATCGCTACAGGAAGGACCTTCTTTTTCTTCAACCTTCCAATTCCACTCAAACAGCAAGAGTTGGTGTGCTATTTTGGTTTCATTCTACTGGCAAGTTTATTCTGACACTAAGGCAATGCTTTTATCAAACTAATTTTCCTAACCTAGCAACTTGGATTAAATGATCATAATTGGTAGTTTGTAGTTTAATTACCAAAAAATTGTCTTTTGGGGATGTGCATGTCAAATCATACTTGCCATATTTTTTTTCTATATTTTACTACAAATTTTAATAATTGATAATTATTACACCAATATTTTTTTATATAAAAAATCATTGATTTAAAGATAGAAAGAGAAATAGGAATCTAACTAACAACAAGAAGAGTAAATCACATCATAAATTTTGGTAAAAATTAGATAGAACTTTTATCGCTCTCCAAATCTTAAAAGTATGATCATTAATTATTGAATTAGAAGAAATCAATTTTTATTACCGGAGTATGTATCTGGATCTCCACTTCGCAGTGAAAATTTGTTAAGCGTTATTTGTGTAGAAATTATCATTCAACTAAGGATAAATATTAATTTGTGAATTTATTTTCGTCATAAATTTTTAATGCTTTGAATTTATAACTAAGTAGCATGATATAACTATGGAATGCTTATATAGACAATTTCCATCAAAAGAATTTTCCTTCACATGTATCATCGATTAAGTGAAAAGATGATTTAGATCGAACTTGTTGCGTATCCATTCTAATAGCCCCACCTCATTCGTTTCTCTCCTTTTTTGCTGTAATTACAAACAACTTTATTCTCACATAAACACTTATTTAAAAGCCTTTATCATTAATGCGCTTTTGCTTTGGAATTATAATATATTTATAAAGCTCAATGCTAAGTGGCGTGCTGTCTAACTATTCAACTAAATTCAATGTGACTATATCTGTCATACCATGTAAACAAATATGATAATATATTTATTTATATTATCACATCTTAGAAATCATTTAATGTAATCATATAACAATATAATGTAATACTTAAAGTTAGGATACTATCTTACTTGAAACAATATAATTTACATATATATATGTGTAACATAATGGGATGAACTTACATGAGAACTTATCTAATGTCATTAAAGCATGCTCAAATTTTGCTTGGGAAAAAAGGGCAACATTTTGAGAATAAATATCTAAGGAATAGGACCACCAACTATTTAGTAATGTGAGTTTGAAGGAAGCCCGCTTAAACAAAATGTAGGGCAGAGTTGCTCAATACTTCCAACGGATTCCAGACCCACAAATTAACAAGTAAAGTACTTTTGGTCTCGTGGTTGAGCTCAGCTCAGCCTCAGCTGTTGGTACTCAGTGCAGTCGGCGTGGGTATTACGTCATCATCTCCTAAATTTCTGATGAAAATAAATAGAAAATGAAAAACATTTAAAAGGAGAAAAACAACACAAGTTATTTCCTCATTCTGTATTCTTTTTTATTTGGATTTATCAAATCCATTACTATTCATGCACAGTATTTTAAGTCTAATTTCATGAATACAAATTTTAGATTCGAATTTAAGTACATTATTTTATATAAAAAAAAAAGTTAAAGCTTATCGTTGATACTTTTCAACAAGTGAGAATGATCAATGAAATTAAACAAAAGTGTGAAATCACTTGCAAATACAATAGGATTAGCCGTTCATCGTGAAAGTAGTTCGTCAAATATCTCTAACGATCAAATTAATATTTTAATAAAATTTCAATAAATATATAAAAGATAGATCTACAAAAAGAATATCTTTTAATATTTATAAATATCGATCGTGTTTGGACCAATGGATTGTTATCATGTATTTCCAACACATTAGTAGTGTTAGAGGGGATTTTGTGAAGTGATTGTTATTGTCAGATTATTCATACAGATTTGATCAAGCCTTTTGTCATGTTTTGATTGGACAGTTCGTTTACGAATATCTTAACTGATTAAATTTTGTGCTTTAGGTCATTTGATTAAATGTGGGTAGTTGATCAATCTAAAGTAAACTGTGTTGAATGCTAATTCTTCATCTAATCTCAATTGGTCTCTTACTGATCAAATGGTCAAAATTTACAAATTATTGTAGATTAGGTGAGTCGTAAATCTCACATTTTAGTAATTATATCATATTTAAAGTATTTTAAGATCCTTAAAATTTCATTTGACATTTTTGAATTTCTGTTTATTATTATAATTTTACTCCTTTTAGTTTAAAGATCACACAGTGTTCAAGATTAATTT
>JANHAO010011417.1:0-16987 GCA_026873985.1 Saraca asoca | reverse complement strand
TCTACATTAATCTTCAAGCTGTCAATCCCTTAGACTGATTACAAATGTTTAGCCTTCCATGGAAGGTAGAAAGTTATAGAGAAGAAAAGAACAAAAGCTTGCTCTTTACCCTCTGAACTTTTCTTTCTGACCCCTCAAAAATAAACTACTAACTTAACTTTAAAAAAAATGACTTAACTAAATAGTGCTTAGCCCGGGAAAAGAGAAGCTAGCTGCAAGTTGGTGGAGTAGGCAATCATGATGGCTGGTGTAGTCTGGTTGCTTGCTGCCACTCCCTTTGCTTGAACTACCCATTGTAGACTACATTCTCTTATTTTTCACTAATTTAATGACCTCCAGCTGGTTAAGTGTGAGCTGGTGCAAGGAATGTCCATTGGGCTCAAGTTGCATGCCAATTAGGGCCTAAAAATCCAATTCTACAGAGGCCCACTCATTAGCATTCTGTCTCTAAATTGCAACTCCAATTGCATGCCCAAAATGATGGATTCAGGCCTGGACGTCTTCATAAGAGTCGCATCATTATGTCTTAGCTTCCATATGAGCTTAGTTTGACCTCATTTGGACTTGTATAGCTCCAGATATAGCCTAATGAATGCTTAGAGGTTTGGCTGCTCAAGACAGGTTGAGGCAACATTTTGGTTTTGACTTGAACTGCAATTTTAGATATTCAATTATGAGATTCAGCCTTAGAGTCTTCATAAAGGTTGTAGAGCTATGTCTTAGCTTTCCTACAAGACAAGAATTACATTAATTTGACAACTGTAGCACAAGTTATATCCAGAATACAAAAATTGCTCAACAAAGCCAAATAATGCAGAATTTTCCATAATGATTCTAATTGACACCACACTATAAATATGTAATAACACAGTTGAGATCAATAAGCTTAGACCTTAAAAATCTTAGTGAGAGAACAATTAAATGAGTAAAATATTTTGTTATCACTCACAAATCAGAACACGTATCTGCAAATGACAATTCAGGAAGATCTGCTCAGTCTCCTACTTTAATAGGAGTCTGTTATAACCATTAACCCTCATTTACTATGTAATCCTAATCAAGTCATGATACTTATCATCATAGACTTGCATTCAAACTATAACTCCCCAAACCATTATAAAAGGGGGTGAAATCATTGTACATGACATAATCAATCATCAAATACAATACACTCAGCAAAGAGTAATAAAAATGGTGGACGTAAGGGTCAAACTAACTTTAGCTGAATCACGTTAAAAACTTCTGATGTCTCCTTGATCGTCCTTTCTTTCTCTCTCTTTCTCCTTTTTATGTTTAATTTGTAGTTTGAGGCTCTAAACTTGGGTTAATCAAATTCGAACATCAACATTTTGGCGCTAGAAAGAAGGCCCTAAAATGCATTCCCTTTGACTTTTTTCAATAGCTAAAGGAAGAACCATCAAGAGTTTAGATGCTACAACTGGCCAAACAAATGATCACATGGAATGATAGAGGGATCCGATTCTCCCTGCAGCAGACGCTCCTACCATCCCTACCACAAGTGTTGCCCCTAACAACCTCACACTAACCAAATCAATAGAATACAAGCATTGCATTAACGCCATGAATCACTGGAGAAAACGATAGAAGAGTTGGTTGAAGCGGTTAAGGCATTAACTCAGATACAAGCCTAGTGGTTGCAGGAATAGATTGAGGGTGCTGCACAGGAAGAAGCTCTCCAACGGACATGGGAAGGGGCTCAAGAAGAAAGACCAACTAGAGAAATACTTCAACATGCTTATTCAGCTCACTCTACTAACTCACGACCAAGGTCGAAGATCCACAGAGGTTACAAGGAGAAAGAAAGAAATCACCAACGACATGGGGGCTCGGGATATGTTTCAGATCAAAACTCACCAGGCTATGAGAAAGGAAGCATAAAACTTCATATCACCACTCCCATGACAAAAGGAGGAGTTGGCCATCTCCCAACCATTGATCTGAGGCTTGAGACCATATGGTAGAGAAGATTCTTCAGAGGGTAAAACAGTTGGCCTGGGCTTAAGACCACTGAGATCATTACGAAGGGAAGACACCATTCAGTAGGAAGATTAAGAAAAAACCTCTCCCTCACAGGTTCAAAGTTCCCACTATCTAGCTATACAATGGGGATAGTGACTCATATGACTATCCAGATGCATTCAATGTATAGATAGACCTTCAGATGACTAGCCCATTGGTCAAGTGCCATGTCTTCCCAACCACTCTAGGAGACATACCTTGAACATGGTTCAGGAAATTAAAAGCTTGCAACATTTATGATTAGGAAGAATGTTAGAGGAGATTCATTAACTAATACAAGGCCCTGAGAAGGTAGCTCGCACCACCCTGCTACCTTGTAATAGTTTTTCAGTGAAAGAACAAATCATTGAAAGAGTACATTACCCGATTCAGACATAAGGTCTGTAATGTCAAAAATCCCTTAGATGAGAGCATCTTAATAGTGATCTTAGTGGGACTTCACAAAGATGGAAAGCTATATGAGAGCTTATACAAGCCTCTAGTGAAGGACCTAGGGGAATTCTACAAATGAGCTGCCAAAGAAATCAAGTGGGAGGAAACCTTTAGCCCTAAGACCAAGGATGAAGTAAATAACTCCAACCAGAGGAAAAAGAGGGGTAATACTGGGAATAGCAAAGAGAGTTAGGAAGATGACCCTGAAAATCAGGTCATAAAGAAAGCCAGGAATGAGCAACCTCAGTGTAAAGGTCACCATGATAGCTACAGCATCTTATCTAATACTCTGAAAGGATCTTTGCAATGGAGAAAGATAGGGAGGACTTCAGGAAGCCCAAACCCATAAGAACACCTAACCAATTCAGAAACAAGAACAAGTATTGTGCTTACCATAATGAAATTGGGCATAACACTTTAGGAATACAGGGCACTCAAGGATGTAATAGAGGACCTAATCAAGAGAGGTTGTTTAAAGGATTATATGGTGCAACCTATGGATAAGCGACCAGCACAATAGTAATACCAACGGACTCCTGAGCAAGAGGAGGTCCCTCGGTAAGAATTATATTTACCATTCATAGTGGACCTCACATTACGGGTACCTCAAACAGGTCACATGAGCACCACGTGTGAGAAGCAAATCATGTCCTAATTAAGGGACACAATAAATTCAAAGGTCCCCCCAAGAAGGTAAGGATAACTTCAGATAGCATCACCTTCACAGATGATGATGCATGAAGGGTACATTTTTCCCATAATGACGCACTGGTTATCCGAGCTAGAATTGGTAATGCTGAGGTGCGAAGAGTTATGATCGACACAAGCAGCTTAATAAACGTAATGTACAAAGGTTATTTTGAGTAGATGAGTTTGGGCACAGGCCAACTAAAGCCTTCCTCAAAGCTTCTTTATGGCTTTAATGGAGATGCAATAGTACCAGCAAGGCAGATCAGGCTTCTTATTACTCTTGGGGATTCAAGTCATTAAACCACTATAGTAGCAGATTTTCTAATCGTCGATTGTCCCTCAAAATACAATGTGGTACTAGGGTGACCCGCAATGAATGACTTAAACATGGTCACATCAACTAGGACACTTACTATTAGATTCCCAACCCCTAATGGAATCGGGTGCATGCAAGGTAAGTAGCATATAGCCCGACGCTGCTACAAGGATGTAGTCAAACTAGGGGTGAGAGGGAAGAAGGTTAATATGGTTTCCGACAGAGAACCCTAGGCTATAAGCACAACAGGGGTCAGCCATGACCTTGACCCCCATAAAGTGGATGAAGACAGAGTAAATGGTCTAATGGAGTAGCTCGAAGATGTATAGGTTAGCAAGATAGATGCTAAAAGATGCCTCAAACTGGGAAAAAGCTTATCCCCAGATGCAAAGGCCCAGCTAGCCAAATTTCTTAAAGTAAACCTGGACATTTTCACTTGGAATCATGAGGACATGGTAGGGATTGATCCTGGGGTGATGTCACATAGACTCAACATCGACCCTTACCACAAGCCAATTCACCAAAAGAGGAGGCCAATGACTGCTGAGTGATGCATCGCTTTTAAGAAACAAATGAATAAGCTTTTGGCTAACAAGTTCATCCAAGAAGCTTACTACCTAACTTAGGTGGCCAATCCTATACTTGTAAAAAGGAAAAATGGAAAATGGAGAACTTGCATTGATTTTACAAACCTTAACAAGGCATGTCCCAAGGATAGCTTCCCCCTGCCAAGGATTGATCAGCTCGTGGATGCGACTGCTAGTCACCCCCTTCTCAATTTCATGGGCGTCTACTTGGGATATAATCAGATCCCCATGAACCCGTAGGATGAGGAACACACCTCATTTATCACTGACCATGGGTTATATTGCTACAAAGTGAAGCCCATTGGATTGAAGAATGCAGGAGCAACCTAACAATGGTCGGTGAATATAATGTTTAAGGAATAGATCAGAAAAATAATGGAGGTTTATATGAATGATATATTAGTGAAGTTTGAGCAGCTCACCTACCATGTCTGTGATTTAAGGGAAATGTTCCAAATTCTAAAGAAGTATCTGATGAAGCTAAATCCACATAAGTGTGCATTCAGGGTGACTACGAGGAAATTCCTTGGATTTATGGTCAACAATAGAGGAATTGAGGTGAATCTAAAGAATATCAAGGCACTTATTGATATGAGATCCCCTACTGGATTAAGGATGTACAGAGCCTTAATGGCTGGATCACAATGCTCAGCAAATTCATCTCCAAAGCAATGGATAAGTGCATCCCATTTTTTGATCTACTAAAGAAGGTGAAACAGTTCAGGTGGGCTGAACAGTGTAAGGTCACTTTCCAACAACTAAAGCAATATATGGGTCGAGCTCCTCTTTTATCCAAACCAAGGGAAGTTGAGAAGCTCATCATTTACCAAAGGGTATCATAGAACGCACTTAGTGCAACATGGTATCAGAAGAAGGAGGAGCTTAAGTAAGAGGTTGCAAGATGTTGAAATAAGGTACTCGTTAATGGAAAAGCTTGCCTACTGCCTCATGGTAGCATCAAGGAAGCTACGACCTTATTTCCAGGCACACACCATAGAAGTGCTCACACTATTCCCACTCAGGAAAATATTGCAAAAGACAAATATCTCAGGTTGTCTACTCATGTGGGCAATCAAGCTAGCCCAATTCAACATCGAATACAAGCCTAAGCTAGCAATCAAGGGGCAAGCCCTGGTGGATTTTATTGCAGAGTTCACAGGGCCTACAGAATAAGAAACAAAGGCCTTAGAGGCCCTATAGGGGGAACTATATGTCGATGGGTCATCAAGCGAGCAAAAGGCTGGGGCAGGAGTGCTTCTGATCAGCCCAAAGGGACACAAAATCCTATACGCACTACAATTTGGTTTTCATACCACAAATAATGAAGGTGAATATGAAGCATTATTAGTAGGGCTTCATCTAGCAAAGGAGATGCAAGATAAAAACTTAAAAATATTTAGTGACTCTTAACTCATAGTCTGTCATGTACGAGGGGAGTTCCAGACAAGGGGGTCGAAGATGGCCATCTATCTTCAGAAAGTTCAAGAACTACTTGTTTCTTTCCAGTGATATGAGATCAATCGGATTTCACGAGCTTGAAACACATATGCAAATGCATTAGCCTACTTAGCCACAACTAAAGATTCAGACTTCCTAAGGGCAATCCCAGTAGAGTTCCTCCTATCACCGAGCTGGGGGCTATCTTTAGCCCAAAAAGTACTCCAATAAGGATTTTATTGGCCTATAATGAAACACGGTGCCATCGACCTTGTCAAGAAGTGTGACAAGTGTCAGAGGTTTGCCAAGGTCCCATGAGCTCCACCCATGTACCTGCAAAAAATGGTTAGTCTATGGCCCTTTATGATCTAGGGTATGGACTTGATTAGACCACTCCTGACAAGCTGTAGGAAATGCAAACATGCAGTGGTGCCTATTGATTATTTCACCAAGTGGGTAGGGGTGAAGGAACTGGCATAAATCTCTTCTTCCAAGATTGAAAAGTTCATATGGGCTAATATCATTTACAAATTTGGAGTTCCATAACAAATTGTAACTAACAATAGGACCCAATTTAACAGCAAGCAATTCATCAGGTTCTGTAATGATCTTAAGATTGCAAAGAGCTTCTCAATCGTAGATCACCCTTAAGCCAATGGACAAGTCGAGATTATCAACAAGATTATCAAATAGATCCTAAAGACAAGATTGGAGGCTAAAAAGGAAGCATGGGTAAATGAGCTACAAAATGTGCTTTAGGCTTACAAAACCACAGCTCAAAGCACCATAGGAGAAACTCCCTTCTTAATGGTATACAAATCCGAAGCCATGATCCCAGTTAAACTCGAGGTAACTTCACAATGAAGAGCTACTTTCAACCTAGAGGATAACAATTAGCTGCTCGCTGCAAACCTTGACCTCATAGAAGAAATGAGAGAAATAGCTCACCTCAGAACTACTACTTATCAGTAACAGATCATGAGACACTACAATAGGAACGTTTGAATTTGGCACTACAAAGTCAATGATCTCATGTTACACCTTATCCTCCCTAGAGCTCACAAGGCTAATAACGGGATGTTAGGTCTGAACTGGGAGGGCCCATACGTAATCAAGCAAGATTTAGGGAACAAATCTTATCATTTAGCAAACACGAATGGAGCTACGTATCCTCAGGCTTGGAACCTTGAACATCTCCACCATATTGTCAATGAATATGAGTTTGCTTATTTGATCCAACAATAAAGTTTTTGAATTTTTATGACTATTTATTAATTTTTGGATAAATTTTCAACAAAATATTGTATCGAAAACGAGCTATCGCCCTACTAATCTAAAAGCAAATTATCGTCTAGAAGTAAACACTCACCCCTCTAATCTTGAAAGGACATTCAACTTGACATAGTCACAAAAACTTGGCACCACATGTGACTAACTATTCGACACCAAATGCGACCTACAATCTGGCACCATGTGTGACCTACTATTTCGCACCGCACGCGACCTACTATTCGGCACCGCATGCAACCTACTTCTTGTCACCACATGCGACCTACTACTCAGCACCATATGTGACCTACTACTTGGCACCATGTACAACCAACTATTCGGCACCACATATGACCTACTTTTTGGCACTATGTGCGACCAACTATTCAACACTGCACATGACCTACTTTTTGGCACTGTGTTCAACTAACTATTTGGCACCACACACAACCTACTTTTTGGCACCATATGCAACCAACTATTCAGCACCACGTACAACCTACTACTTGGCATTGTATGCAACCTACTATTTGGCATCGCATGTGACCTACTTAGATATATATCTTGACAATAAAGTTGTTAGTAACTAAGGTCGATTCACCTACTAGATATCTATTTTAACTAATGTTTGTTAAAGTCGTGGTTTGCAAGAACTCATGTTATTATCTACCACCTACTGAGTATCCAGCATGACATACATGGAAAAGTAAGAATAAAACGAAAATATTATTCATTAAAAACATCAGTCAACGAGGTAAATTTACAAATGAAAAATTCAAAGATACAAATCAAAATAGGCCTATAGCTATCATATCTTAAATGGAAGGCTAGCCTTTAGAACTTAAAAACTTAGAAGACTGGAAAAATAACCAATGAAACAAGCACATCATCCATCATATGGTCATCTGCCAGATTGCTCCTAAACTTTTCCTCATACTCTTCCCAAGAAGGCAAAAGAACAAAGATGAAAAAATCGGATTATTCGATATCACCAGGAAGAAATAATCTAAGATTTGTACAAAACTTCCCAAAATCCTCAAAGAAGAATTATCCATGAAAATCTCTTATGTAGCAAGTGATACACACCCCAAAGCACTTCATCTGAATCCAAACCATCAAGAATGTGGAGGGCTCAACCGATGCACCCATCAGGTCATTCTAAGAAATAAGAAAAAGAGGTTCTCCTCACCTTATATAACTCGATCAACCTCACTATTAGATCATGAGACTGATTAACTGCCCTTGATCTAATAGTTTAGTGAAAAGTAAGACTCTACTGATGTTGCACTAATGACTATGAAAAAATGAGCGCATTAAATGCGGATATGATAGCATGGGTAGGCACAAACAAAATGATAAGACAAAAGTCCAAATGATGATATAGTAGATCATAGTGGATCACTTTTACCAGTGAACTATAACTCCCAATCCGTAGATCACACTAAGAGCTGGGGGCTAATGTTGTGGATATTTTTGGAATCACATAACTAGGTTGGTAAAAGCCCAATGGATTGACTTAGCTAATAAGGGCCCAACTCATCTAGGATTGAGGTCATTGGACCAACACATCAGATCACTAAACATGAGCTAAGGTCATCAGTTAAACAAGGGTCTAAGTAGCCACCTCAAGTCATTAAGAATAACACTCAGCTCGTAGATCAGAGCATGCATCCATAACTGACAATTCAGGAAGAAACGCTTAGTCTCCTACTTTAAAAGGAGTCTGTTATATTCATCAACCATTATCTACTATGTAATCCTAATCAAGTCATGATACTTATTGTCATAGATTTGCATTCAAACTGTAACTCCCTAAACCATTATAAAAGAGGGTGAAATCATTATACATGACACAATCAATCATCAGATACAATACGCTCAGCAAAGAGTAATAAAAGCTGTGGACATAAGGGTAAAATAGACTTTAGCTAAACCATATTAAAAATTTCTGGTGTCTTCTTATTCTTCCTTCCTTTCTCTCTCTTTGTCCTTATCATGTTTAATCTACAATTTGGCGCTCTGAACTTGGGTTGACTAGATTCGACTGTTAACATACATAAACACAACAAACATCAAAACTAGGGAAAGAAATACAACTATGCGAAACAAAGATCCTTTCAGTAGCAAACAAAACTCTAAACTCCTTATAAAAGTCAAAATAGGTGATCACTTGTAGACTAGTCCTTTGATTAATGAGAAGCATAGCACCAATATCTAAAAGTGAACTGTAAAGCACTAAAGGCACAAATTTGGGATTCAAAATGGCATTCACAACAATAGAAGATCGCAAGTGAACCACTAAGTCATTATTAAATGAAATTAAAATAAAGGTAATATAGAGTATGTTCTACCTTTTAACAATAGCAACCATCAACAAAATTGATACTAAACAATTCTTAACTTACAGGAAATGAAATTCTTATGAAAAGAGTGAAATATTATGAAATTCCACATGAAGAACAATGGATAGATTCATTTCTCTGATATAGAGCTTCCCACTATGCAATAAGGAAGTACTTATTCTTATTCAAACAACTTATTTTGGTAGACAAAAAAATGAACCAAAAACCACACTTGGATAGAAGAACAAGTATTACTCAATAAAAAGAAAAGTTAATTTAAAAACTTAATATCATAACTAAAAAATATGATCCACTAAAATGTAAATCATGGAAAGATTAAGACTCATGAGATGCTAAACTTAAGAGCCAACAAAGAATAATAGCTCTTAATACTCTACATAGGTGGGTGTTACCTTGTTAAGGTCTAGATGCATTTCAATAACATCACAAAGCCCTTCCATTTCTTTCACTATCAAACCCTACACTATATATGTCAACCAAATCTAAAAAATTTTGAATTGTAATAAGTGACAAAGGAAGACAAGTTTTCTTAAAGTACAATAAATAATAATAGTAAAATTGATTAAAGACTATGAATGAATCATAATAATAAAATTAAGGGAAAGACTATATTATCCATAAATAAATTTTGCAAAAGAACACCCAAAAAAATTGCAAAAGAAATCAAGAATAAAAAATTATCTATACATCCCAAATGTTCATACTTTCATGAAAAGTTGGTTCAAGTCACACTAAGAATTGTGAAGCAAATATTAGGGCTGTTGTATTTTTAGATAGTTTAATTTTCACACACAACTCTACGACATGATTGTATCCAAGTGTATGTGAGAACAAAGGCTTGGTATTGTGACTATAAATGACTAAAGTTAAGAGTCAAAAAAGGATAATACCTCCTAATATTCTACGTAGGTGGGTGTTACCTTATCAAAGTTCTAAATGGATTTCAAAATGATCACAAAGCTTTTCCATTTCTTTCACTATCAAACCCTACTCCATATATGTAAACTAATGCTAAAAAAAACTCTGAATTGTAATAGTGATAAGGAAAGAAAAATTTTCATAAGCTATAGTAAATCATAACCAAAAAACCTCACATATCAATTTAATCACATACCATAGCAACCACCTTACAAATATAAGGCTAAATGTATAATTAAAGAGATAAGCAAATGAATTCAACAAATTTAGTCATAAATTGAATTAAAAAAATATGTTACAAGTTAAACACATAAATAGGATAGTTCAATCATTGTCGAGATTTGTTCTAGAAAATTATCTAAAAATTGAGACCTACCCATCAAATTTAGTTTGAATATATTGTGTAAAGGTGTCTTCATAATTTATGATTATTAGGAATCAAGATTTAATAAAAGCATATCCTTTTATAGACCTCAACATTGGATGAGTGAACTAATATTTAGTTAGAAAAGTAGTAACTTAGGTTATAACTACAATACACCCCAAAACTACACTTGTCACATACATTGCAAAGAACTTTAAAAATTGAATGATAATAGGTAGGTATACATTGCAAAGCACATGAAAAGCATAACACTTGCACCATCAGCTTTACCTAAAAACCCTTCTTCCCTCCAAATTTAAACAATTATAAGGAATTATCTCACATAAGAGCATGTCTTCCTTTGGTGACCAACCTCCTCTCTTGAAATTAGAATTCAAGTATGTGTCATCATGCAATTCAAAGAGGACAAAAATCAATGAAGATTAGGGGGAATGGGGTTTGGATGATACTAGGTAGAGATGGAACAAATTTGAAGGTAAAAAGGACCAATGAAATTGGATGATCTAATTTGAAATTTGAGATAAGGAGAGAATTAAGAGAAAAGAAATAAAATACATCAACAAAAATCAAAATCGCGAGAGAATGAAAAATAAAATCAAAGAATGCACAGATGCTTCATTGAAACTAAATTACTTGTAGACAAAAATTGCCATGGAAGGTAAAAAGCATTGGTGTAGATGTTTGTACAAATTGAGAGAAGCAAAAATTGCAAATAAAAAGGAAATGGAAAATTTAAAGCGAATAGGTCAATCAAGGGAGGGAAAATTTTCAAACCCAAAGCCCATCCAAACGAGATTGATAACCAATAGAATTTGCTTATTGACCAAGCTAGCACTGCGATGGAATAGTGCAAGTAGGTTGAACAAAGATGCATTGGCAATCAAGAGAGAAATTCTCGTAGTCACCACAACTGTGGTAGAAGGAGTCTGTTTTTATGTTGAAATAACAGAATTAGTAGGTAGGATTGATTACAAGAGTGTATATCGATATGTGTTTTTACAAGTATATACTAAGGTGGCTTTTAGTTAGGAAAATTTAGGGATTAGTAATGAAATCAAAAAACTAATTCCCTTACTCACTGTTTGGTTTACATACAGTGAAATCTATTACCATTACTTAACCTTAATGAACTCCCCCTATTTGAAACCCTTCCCCTACCTAAGGCTTCAGATTATGTTACTCACTGTAAACAAAAATCACTCATCTCTCTTTCCATCTCTTATATCATGAAGCTCCCATCATCTACAATCGTTGACCACTACTTATCATCACTCTCCCTATTGGCCATTGCCCACCACCAACCTCTGTTGTTAACCACTACCTAACAAAACTATCACTATTGACCATCACCTATTATCACTTTCCACCATTAACCACTATCTATCACCACTACCACCATTGCCCCCTGCCTACTATCACCTTTTGCTATTGGCCACTACCTAATATCACTACCACCATTGACCATAACCCGCCACTATCTTCAAACATTGACTACCACCCAACATCACTATTAATATTGGGTACTGTCCACCAGCACTTATAACCATTAACCACTGTCCACCACCACCTACAATCATTGACCATCACCTACCACTATTACCATTGTTAACCACCATCCACCATTACGTACTTACCACCATTAACCATCATCCACCATCATCTACTACTATGTACCTTTGCCCACCATCACTTATCATTGTTTATCATTAATCACTACCATGTACTACTATTGACCATCACCTACCACCACCTATTGTTATTGACCACTATCCACCACCACTTGCCGTTGCTGACCACCATTCATCACTGCTAACCACCACCAAACCAAACAATAACAAAAAAAAGAATCATAAATTATGTGATTTAATTTCCTAACTGAAGTAAATAAATCAAAAATTAATAGTTACTGTTACCCTTACTCCTCCTTATTTGATTCAATTCCTTTTTCATTTCTATATGTTGAACAAAATGCCCCCCTAAGCATAACCCAGAAAAATTACATAAAATTTATAAAAATTGTAATAAGATAATTCTTCTTCCAAAATTTTTTGCAAAATTACATCCAATAAGATAATGACCTAATAAATTTTAGATTTTTCAAGGATCCTTAAAACTCATGAAGTTTCCCACTAATGGGAACGAGTGGAAAAGTACAAAAAGATGTCTCTCAAATTCTCACATAAGCAAGTGATTCCTTAATGAAAGCAAAGACAATTTGTGAATATTTGTTTGATGGTTTGGTTGAAAGTATAGGATGTCAATGACATAAAAAACATTTCAAAACTTGAATAGTTTACAAGAACCACCATTTTTAATTTTTAATGTAGGCAACTACCAAGTGTTGCTAGACAATGATACAATCTTACATTTATCTTAGGTTTAAAGGTTTTGTTGCTAGACAATGAAGCTTTCAAAATAATTCTTCTAGTTAGATCCATAAAAATCAAGTGGCCACTTTACATCTTCTTTGAATACTGTTTTTCTAAGAACTGACCAAAGCTAAGTAGATTGATCTTCATAGCTGGAACAAAGGATATCCGCGATGTAAGAGTGACTTCCATTCTTCTACCAAATCAAAATTCTACCCTTTCCTTCTACTAAGACTATACTCTTATATACAAATTTTACCTTAGACTTAATTATCCTGTCAAGCTCAACAAACAAAGCTTTGTTTCCTATCATGTGATTAGAACATCCAGTGTCTAAATACCAACAATTATTTTTAGCTTGTTCTAAATTCATGGTTACCACAAGGAGAACATGATCTTCACCATCTTGGTCCTATGCAAACTTTGCTATAGCTTCTTTGTTCTTTTGATTTGACTTCTTTGACATGCATTTACTTGCAAAATAGCCAAACTTCTAGTATTGATAACATTGGATTTTAGATTTGTCGAACTTTCTTGCTTGATCTCTTTCTTTGTACTAAGGTTTTGACCATGATTTCTAACTAATATGACCATCTTGAATAACTTATTCCTTCTCATGATCAAATTGATCACGATTCTTAGATCTACAACTAAAACTAGTATTGCATCTTTTGCCACTATTTCTAAAGTCATACCTTCTTTCATTTCTTGACCCTTCTTAAAATTTATCTATCTTCAAATATATGATGGCTTTGAAATGCTTGATCAGATGATTTTTTTGAGTTCCTCTCATTCAATTTTTGCTCATGCATTTTAAGTGAGCCCTATAATTCATCAATAGGCATACCATCAAGGTCCGTGGATTCTTCAATGGCTACAACGATATGATCATATTTTGCTGGTAAGGTTTTGAGCATCTTTTCTATGAATGTTAAATATGTGATCTTCTCACCTTTCATCTTAATTTGATTTGTTAAAGTAAGGACTTTCAAAAAAATACTCATTTATTGTCTCCTTGCTTTCCATTTGTAGAAGTTCATATTGTCTGCCTAAGATTTGAAGTCTTACCTTCTTAACCTTGTCGACACCCTTATAACACCCCTGCAAAATATGCCAAGCTTCTTTTGCACTGGTTGCACTAGCAATTTCCTCAATGATTGCTCCATCATCACTTTGATGTATAAAGAAACGAACTTTGCAATCTTTCCTTTTATTCTCATTGTAAATCTATTATTAAGCATCAGTGAGGTTCTCTGTCAATTTCTCCAATCCCATCTGGTTACCACTTCCATCACTTCTTAATATGTAAGCGTTACCTTCATTTAAATGCACCATTTATCGAAGATTTTGCCATCCATTATCGGGAAAGAGAACTGAAATGATCCACTCAAGACAACCATTGAAGAACCTTGCTCCTTTGTTAGAACATATACTCTGTTAGGACTGAAATGCACCATTTATAGAAGAGTTTTGTTTAACTAAAATTTATTCCATTTATTCCGTTATTAGTTACAACTTACAGTTATAACAGCTGACTTAGTTATTTATAGGAAAACAATTCATAACTATCTAATTAACTCTTTAGCTAGTTAACTAACTCAACCTAAATCTGAATTAACCTTCAACAAAAAAATAAAGGCAAACTGGTTAAGAAAGCTAGAGATTATTATGAAAACTTGTCAATGAAGTGGGAAAATGAAAACGAAAAGAGAATTATGGCCATATTTCTATCAACAGCACTAAATCTTTTTCCGCCTACAAGTAATTGGTAAACAACGATACTCTTCTGCTGACCTCAATCTCAAATATAAATGACAAAAAAAAAAAAACATTAGAGGGACTCAAAATAACATTATTTTCATACGTAGCAACACAACACCCAATCAGATTCAACACCACTCCGTCTCTGTTAGTCTTGATTCTTCATTGAACAACACAAGAAATCAGTTTGACAGTGTTATTGATGATTACAACAGCAAGAACTGCAAAGACACAGAGCCACAAGCTCAGAGTCAGCCACCCAATAGCCGATGATATAACGAAGGAAACCAAAATCGAAACACTGCTTCCAAGCACATGTACGACGATCAAGCGTCTGGTTTCGATATTCAGCTGAAGCACAGTTGTCAAAACAAACAATTTAACAAATGAAACCAGAACTGCAGCCATCAAAAATCCGTTGTGCATTACTAACAAAGCATTCCCTGCATCTGTGGCCTTCAATGCCATGATTGTAAAGAACCATATCATGAATTTCACAAACATTTCCGACAATTCTTTGAACGTCGTAAACAATTCTCATTGCATTCGTAATTCATCATATTCAAATATTAAAAACAGAGTACGAATGCAGGATATAGGAATGCAGTGTATGATAATGAAATTATAACAATAAAAGATGACACATTAAGAAAGGCAGAGAGTACTTAGTCTGACCTCGTTGTTGAATTTGGGGAATCCATGGAAGCATGGACAGAAGTTGTTATAGTAGAAATCTGGGCATCCATGGCGGAACCAACTTTGCAGATTGCTAGAGTTATTGTGAGCACTTTGATGCTTACTGTATAATAATGGGATATGATTTGCATGTAAACAAGTCAATACATATAAAGCGTCACTGAAGGTTCTATATTAATAAGTTGAGACATCAAGAAGTCGAGATTTTTTCAGTAATAACTGTCCGTCACATTTCTAGGAAGATCCATTTATGGGCTGAATCCTATCGGAGCCCGTGATTGTCACAAGGCATTATTAACTAACCTCATCATGACCAAATATGGTCCTAATTTTCTCTCTATTTTCATGATAAATTAAATGTCCTTTTCCGTACCTACTTTAAAGTATAAATCATTACATTATCATCTATTGAAATATTTTTGTCATTAAAAAATTATTAAAATTTTTTATTATTAATAAAAAATTTTAATTATTTTTATCTTTATAAATGAGGTGTTATCTTTTTATTTAATAATAGTGCAAAATATTTTATACTAACAAAACTCTTTTTATAAAAAAAAAAGTATTTTATATAAGTTCTATATCTTTTATAAGTTTTTATAATCCCTTGAAAGATTTAAATTTAATTAATTATTAGTATAAATTAATTTTACATTATTATCAATTTCTATATTGTTATATCATTAAAAAAAATTGTTAAAACATTTTTATTGTTGATAAAAGCTCTTTACTATTTTTATTTTATTAATGATGCGATGTTTTTCTATTTATTTATAGTATAAAAAATTTTACACCTATAATAAATCAAATTTATACTCTTTGTTCTCAAAGAATTATTTCTAATGGGTTGTATAAGTACGAAAATTTTACACTTTTAACAAAATTTAAAATAGGAAATATTTAATCTTGAGTAAAAAGAATTTACAACAAAATATATAAAAAAAATTTTTTGAAAAAATACTATCCAATGAAAGAATGACCCATTGAATTGTAGATGTGCGTTCTTCTTGGATCCTTAAATTCATGGAATTTTCCGAATTCCATTGTTGGGTACGTGTGAAAAATACAAGATCTTGTCACTCTAATCCTGTCGGAAGCAAATGATTCCTAGCAAAGACAATCTGAGAATATTTGTTTGATAGTTGGGTTACATATATAGGACGTCCATAACGTATTAAACGTTACAAAACTTCAATACTTGAGAGAACCACAATTTTTAATTTTTAATACAGGCACCTGCCATGTATGCTGGGGTCAAAGTCTAGACTGAATCTTTCAATTATTCCTTGGCTCATTTGCTGGTTAACATAAGATAAGAGCAGAAAGGATAAAAAAGTTGGATAAGAGTAGAATAGAGTATGAGCCTAATAAACTCATATTCTATTCAGTGTTTGATGCACACCAGATAACTTATAAAATAAGATTATATTATCCTATCTTATGTTTAAGGTGGATCAGATAATAATAGGATATGATATAAATTATATGAAAATGATAAAATTACCCTTATAACAAAATTACATATAATATATTTTTAAAATCAATTTTAATATATTTTTTGACTATTTCATACATTAGTATATATTCTAAATTATAAAAAATATATAATTTAGAAGTATAGGCACGAAACCATTGCAACGGGTACTATTTAGTTCTTTCTATCTTTTTGCTTTTCTATACACCCATGTTCAAAATACGCATAAATAGGAATTTGCATATGGATT
>JANHAO010011416.1:0-17080 GCA_026873985.1 Saraca asoca | reverse complement strand
CATTGCCTAATCAAGATAGGATTCATTACCACTCTTCGGAGTTGATATCCATGGCCACTCAATGAATTAGTTTGACTCGGTATATCCTTGGCCAAGGTAGAATTGAGACTCAAAGGGGATTTGAATGCTCGGATTCGTTTGAGTCAAATAATTCATAATGTTGAGAAACTATGATTGGTTATAGAGGTTGACTGACATCTATACCTCTGAATAATTAGATATAGGTGATGAAGAGATTGTATCATGCATTGTGTACATGGCGTTGTACACTAAGATCAACCACAGATAGGCTTGTCACCTCGAGGACTCTTACTGAAAATTGGATAGCTATAATGGCTTGCTAGAATCTGCTTATAGCTTAAAGTCCAAGTGATTGATTTGGAGAAATTGATCAGGAAATTAATTGGATTAATTTTATATGCCTTCAAACGTTTTGAAAGGCATTTGGGACTTTTGCCAATATTTCGGGGGCCTACTGGGTCATACGCATAACGGGGAACGATATGGCCAAAGTTTGGACATAATTAATGTTCAGAGACCAAATTGTAATTTAGTAAAATTACTAAGGCCAAAATTGAAGTTTAATGAAACTTCAGGGGCCATTTTGCAAAAAAGGGAAAAATGTTTTCCCATGGCCCGAAACAATGCCGTTTTGGCCTAAGATGGGCTGGCCAAAACGACGTCATTTTGGTTCTATTCTTCTTTGCTCCTAACTGGCTGAAATGTTCGACTGTGTAAGGAGTGGCTATGAGGCCATAAGCGAGGGAGAGAGAGGCCGAGAGAGCTGTCTTCCTCGGCGTGCGTCCGACATCACCGGACTGGAGGAGGAAGGCTTTTCCTTTCTGTTTGGTTGAAGAGTTTAGCCAAGAGGAGAAGTATTCTCCATGGGAGTTCGGGCAAGTTGAACTGGAAAGGGAGAAGGAAGAGGCCAAAAGTGTTCCAGCATGTTCTTCGGCCAATCTTGGTCCTTTCAACTTCCAGAAACTTGCTAGCACAAGTAGAGAAGCTGAGGAGGCCAAAGGGAGATGTTCTCCGGCGTGAATCTCTGGTAGAGGCAACACACTTGGGTTGCTTGGTGACTGGAAGATTCAGAAGTTTTCGCTACGTTTGGGCTGGATTAAAGGTTAGTTTAGCTCACTCTTGTATTTAATTTGATGTATGTGATACATTAAAACCTCAATCTAACAGATCTTGGGAGGTTTGTTCAGCCATGGCTATTTCTCTCCTGAAATTTTTTTTCAAATTTCGACCCTTTTGGTTGGAGCAAACCTTACAATAGCTAGCCCCGTTAGTTCCTGCAAATCATAACTCAGTAACTGTTAAATAAAATGAGTGTTCGTTGAGTCAAACAACTTCAAAAATGTTAGTTGAGCTAAAGTGAAAGGACTCTAGTCAATAAGTTATATGTGCCATATTGCATGACCAATCAGTCATATTATTTTGTTTCAGTTGGCAATGAAATTGGCATCGATGTGTCTTTTGTTAACCATGAGTCCGAGCACCTGAGTGCTTGAGTGTATTCGCTGATGCAAAATGAGGCGTCCACATAAGTCACATAGGCACATCTTAGCTTGCACAAGAGTTTGGTGCTTAAGCACTTCTTGGATGTGATATCTTGACTAGCTGCATAGAAACACCTCGATCCACACAAGAGTTGGGTGCCAATGGCACTTCTTGGACATGGTTCTAGTATAGATGTAGCTCACGTAAGAGTTTGGTGCATGGCTAGCACTTCTTGGATGCGAGGTTTTGTATCTTCCAGTGCAAGAGTTTGATGCTTGAGGCATTTCTTGGATATGGCTCACATAAGAATTTGGTGTATGACTAGCACTTCTTAAACATGAGGTTTTGTATCTTCCCACACAAGAGTTTAGTGCTCGAAGCACTTCTTGGATGTGACTCATGCAAGAGTTTAGTGCATGGCTAGCACTTCTTGGATGCAAGGTTTTGTAACTTCCTGCATAAAAGTTTGGTGCTTGAAGCACTTCTTGGATGTGGCTCATACAAGAGTTTGGTGCATGGCTAGCACTTCTTGGACACGAGGTTTTGTAACTTCCTGCATAAGAGTTTGGTACTCAAGGCACTTCTTGGACACGGCTCGCATAAGAGTTTGGTGCATAACTAACACTTCTTGGATGCGGCTTGCACAAGAGTTTGGTGCATGGTTAGCACTTCTTGGACACGAGATTTTGTAACTTCCCACGCAAGAGTTTAGTGCTTGATGCACTTCTTGAAAATGGCTTGTGCAAAAGTTTGATGCATAGCTAGCACTTCTTAGATGCGAGGTTTTGGAGTCGGGGGTCATAACCCGTTGCTTGCGATCTACAGCTTCATGAGTCATTTGGCATGCTTCCACTTGCTCTGTAGGTGACTTTTTGATTTCCTGTGGCTAGGCTGTCATAATTACTCCTACCTTAGATGCACGTGCGCGCTACCATTGTCAGCTGACTACTAGCACTTGCTGAACCATTAGATCGGGGTAGCTGAAGGGTTCCCAGATCCAACGGTGATGCTGCGCACTTTATAAACAAAAGGGGCTTCTTTCTTTCCCCTTATTTGCCATTTGAAACTTAAAGCTCTAGAACTCTCTCTGCACATTTCCTCTATTAACCGCTGCAACCACATCCTGTTCTTCACTATCATTGATGTCATCTCATTTCCTTGGCTGTTGCTCAGGCCCTGCTCATCAGAAAGCATCCTCGTGCACTGTCTCAGATTTTCTACTTTAGTTAGCATGATGAGTTCTTCTCCATTCTAATACTTCTAGACTCCTCTATTCTGTAGTTTAAAGTTTATCTGTCTGTCATTGGATCGTTGAGATTTTTTCTGTTGTAATCTAGGTTGTGAATGGGTGGTTCGGGGTGTTTGTGGCCTGCCGCATAAGAAGTTATTAGTCTCAGCTTTTAGTAGGGTTTGCTCATAGCGACTTGATCAATCTTTTTCCTTTGTGTAGATGGGCACAGGTCATGGACGTCGCCGTCACCAAATTGTGGATAGAAATGATGAACTTGGCTCATCAAGCCAAAGCGTTGGGCTGGTGCGGCATCTCCGCGAAGCTACTTCAAGGAATGGTGAGGTCGTTGATGACTTTTTTGCTTATTCTGATCCCTTTGAGGGTTAAGAGATTGTTACAGATCTGTGACCTTCATATCGTAATGTGTTTAACACACACGCTTCATTTGTCCATTTTCGTGAGCTTCAGACCACTGCCCCGACATATTGGATCCCCAAAGGATGCAATCTCATGACACCTTCCTTAAACGACTACGTTCCCTATTCACCTTGGGGGTTCATCATTATTTGCTTCCTGCACCTCATTGCGGGACTTAGGTTTTTGATACACCCTTTCATTATCAATTTTTTGAACAAATTGAGACTCAATCCAGCTCAGCTCACTCTAAACTCTTATGCCCAGCTCATCTCTTTGGTGTTAATCTACTTAGGCAATGGTCATCCACTGCCATCGGCTAAGGTTCTGTGTTACTTGCATAGCCTCAGGTGCACGAGCACATTAGATAGGCTATATTACCTCATAGCTCGGCCGACGGTGCATAAGAGAATCCTGCCACAAAGGGACACTAAAGGGAAATCTAATGTAAGACATTATAAAACCTGTTGGTTTTACATCTCGTGCCTTTCTCTATGTGATCTCAAAAATCTTAGATTTGTTGTTACTCCTAGTAAGTGAACTTAACGTCACGAGTTTAGTAATTTATCTACATTTGCTTCTGATTCTAACTTGTCTTATTTCACAGACGGGACTGGTAGGAAGCTAACTCTGTGAGCTGAAGAGTTAAGAGTCTTGGATCGATTCACTGCCTTGAACGAATCAAAAATGACTTTCATTTTGATGAAGACCTCTTTTGCTTCCACAAGCTCACTCCAGCCAAAGGTGTTGAACTTACCAGGGAGATAGGCATTCGTCTAATGGTACCAGTTGGTCCAGCCAATTTTGCAAATTATGATAAGATAATGGAGCTTATTCTCATGTCGCCACCATTCGATGACGAGGAGATCTCTCTAGACCTCGATACGGTCACAACCCCTATTATTAAAGGTTAACCTTTAGCTTCAAGAATAGCTTCTTTGTAAGGGCCATCTCCTGTTTCTTAGCTTGAAGTGGCAGTCACAACCAAAGTCATCACCTCTCCCGAACCTTCTACCAAAAGAGGGAGGGTAGACAAAGGGAAAAAGCAAGCCACTCCATGAAAGTGAGCTACGTCAAAAGCCAAAGTTATGGAGCTACCCACTGAACCTAGCTCCAAGATGAGGGAGTACATTGAGGTTCTCGTCGACAACATTAACACGATTTTGGGGTCCCACAATAAGATTCAAGTGTTGGAGGCCGAGGAGTTCACCTTTGGGAGACTGGTAGGTTATGTAGCTCATCATAACCTAGTGGTAAGTGAAGTCTTTTCACTTCGGTTCTTTTGCTTATTCCGTAATCTGACTTGGCTTTGACTTTTCAGGGTTTGCTTACAATGATGAAAATAGATAAAGCACTCTAAGCTCACAACAAGGAGAAGGAGAACCTTGAGAGAAATCTAGTTGCTACCTCTATTGAGGTGTTGGATTTGAAAGAGAAGGTCAAGAATACAGAGACTGCCTTATCTTACACAGAAGCGGATCATGAGGCTATTATAGTAAATCTTGGCCTAACTACCAATGACCTAGCCAAAGTGAAGATTGACTTGGAATTACCCGCCTATCAAGCCAGGCAAGCAGCGAGATTGGCTGAAGTCGTAGAGCAATGGGCTAGATCTATGGAGCAACGAGGCTAAAATGGCAGAGCAGCGAGTTGAGGTCGTAAAAAAGGACTTAGAGGTAATCAAGTGGGAGGTCGCTCTTGCAAAGGAGAAGGTTGATAAGGTTAAGGTGAAGATCGCTTCATTGATAAAGAAAGTGAAAACCAAGACTTGTGTTGCCTTTTTTTACACTCTGTGGGAGCAACACTTAAAGTTGGATTTCTCCTTCTTCGGCCAGCAAGCCATTGAGGCTGTCAAGTGCTATAAGAAGAGGGTTGCCCAGGCTGGCTCTTTCAAGAAAGAAGTGGACTCTGGCATTGAAGCTTCTCTTACTGGAGGCACTGCCTAAGGGGAAGGCAATTCCTATATCACTAAAGTTATTGGTGCTCCAGCGGCGAACGTTCCTGATGCTCCTCTCCTTAGTCCCCAGCCTCAAGAGGGTCCAGCTTCTTAGGCTATAAGCCTTGTAATTTTACTTTTCTTTTGGATTTTGCAATGTAACTCTTAAACCTTTCATGAACTTATCTTGATAAGGATCAAATGAATTTTTACTTGCTTTTCTCTAATTTTTGTGCTTGAATATGTGAGATGATAAATTTCAATGTGAGAATGAAAATCCATTAGACTACTTTAACAAATACTTTTTTACATAATACATTACTTCTCGTACAGGACTTTATTAAAGCATTTACTTTATACACATAAGAATTCAAAGAATTACATGAATGTTTGCACTTACTAATTTTTACAAAACAATGGGGGGCTTTATTGATAATATTGGCAAAGCTGTTCAGCATTCCTGGCTCGGGAAAATTTTGTCCCTTCCATATCTGCCAAATGATAAGCCTAATTGCCAATAACTAATAAGGTATAGGCCCTCCCAATTAGGCCCCAGGGTCCCTTCGTTAGCTTTACATGCTTCCAGAAGGATAAGATGTAGAATGAGATTGCCAGGTTTACAGCTCCAAGTTCGCATCTTTTGATTGTAGTACCTCGTGATCCTGAGGCAGGCTTTCTCCCTTATTTCTTCTATAAGATCCAAATTCGCAGTGAGCAATTAATCATTATCTTCAGGGTTAAAGGTAATTCTTCGTTGAGACACTATTTCGAGTTCTGCAGGGATCATCGCTTCGCCCCCGTACACCATCGAGAAGGGGATTTTTTCCATGGCGCTGCACACTATGGTTCTATAAGCCCATAGTACCTTTGGTAGCTCATCTACCCATGCTCCCTTCTTGGCCTCTAACTTCGCCTTCAAGATTCGTTTGATAATCTTATTAATGCCTTCAACTTGCTCGTTAGCCTACGGATGATCTATGGCTAAGAAGCTTTTCATGATTTTTAGGTTATTGTAGAACTGGATAAATTATTTGTTGTTAAATTGGGTCCCATTATCGGTGACGATCTATTGAGGGACTCCAAATCTATAAATAATGTTGTTCCACATGAATCTTTTGATCTTCACAGATGAGATCTTAATGAGCTCTTTTGTCTTTGCCCACTTGGTGAAGTAATCTACAACCACTACCACGTGTTTGCAATTGCCACGGGGTTATTGGGAGTAGTCCAATTAGGTCCTTGCCCCAAATCGCGAAGGGCCATGAACTGACCATCTACCGTAGGTAGGTTGGCGAAGCTCGTGGGACCTTTGTAAGCCTTTAACATTTATCGCACTTTTTGACAAGATTGATAGTATCCTGCTTCATCATTGTCGGTAGAACCCTTGTTAAAGAGCTTTTTAGGCCAAAGATAGCCCCCTAACGTGGTTTTTGTAATAGCCTGTGTGGATTTCTTCTATAACAGTGTCATAATTGTTACCATCAATGCATCTTAAGAGTGGGGTTGTGAACCTCTTTTATATAACACATAATCATAGTATGATATCTGGATGCCTGAGCTCGTAATTGCCGCACCTTAAGCTTATCTTCTAGTAACCTACCATCTTACATATAATCTAAGATCAGGTTCATGCAAGAGCCTAGTGCTTTGGTGATTGTCATCACGACATCATTTTGCTTAATGCTTGGGGGTGAAATGGTTTCAACTGTGAGTGCCCCCAAGAAGTCAGCATCTTCTGTTGTAGCTAGGCGAGCTAAGGCATCAGCATGCGCATTCTGAGCTCACGATACTTGGTTAACTTCATATTGTTGGAAAGAATTTAATGATTCTTGGACTTTTTGAAGATATTTGGTTATCTTCAACCCCTAAGTTTGGTATTCACCCCTCACGTGGTAGATTACGAGCTGTGAATTACTGAAAATATTTAACCTTTTAGCTTACACTTTCGTAGCCAATCATAGCCCGGCTAGCAGTGCTTCGTACTCGGCTTCGTTGTTGGTAGCTTGGAAATTGAATCTCAAGACGCAGAGGATCTTATGTCCTTCCGAGCTAATGAAGGGCACCCCTACTCCGGCCTTTTGATTGTTTAATGACCCGACCATGTATAGCTGCCACCACAAGGCTTCTGAAGTTTTTACCTCTTCTTGCATGGGCCTCTTGAATTATGTAATAAAGTCAACCAAAGCCTGCCCTTTGACCATCGATCTAGCCTTGTACTCAATATCAAACTGGGCAAGCTTAATCACCCATTTGAGCAACTGATTTAAAGCATCTGTCTTTTATAAGACCTATCTAAGCAAAAACTGGGGGAGGATCTTTATGCTGTGGGCTTGGAAGTAAGGTCGCTGCTTCCTTGATGCAATGACTAGGCAGTAGGTAAGTTTCTTAATTGATAAGTACCTCATCTCGACGCCCAATAGTTGCTTGCTTACATAATAAATAAAGAGCTGAGCTCCTCCCTCTTCCTGCATTAAGGCTGTGCTAAGAGCGTGTTGGTACACATCCCAGTATACGATCAGCTTCTCGCCTTCTTTTAGCTTAGATGAGAATGGAGCTCATCCGAGATACTATTTGAGTTCTTGGAAGGCGACCTCACATTATTATGTCCATTCGAACTTCTTCACCTTCTTCAAGATATCAAAGAAGGGGACACATTTATTTGTTACCTTTGAGATGAATCTATTAAGTGCTGCAACTTGGCCGCTCAAGCTTTGTTCGTCTTTGGCTCTAGTGGGGGATCACATATTGAGGAGAGCTTTAATCTTTTCTAGATTTGCCTTGATCCCCCCACTGTTCACTATGAAGTCGAGGAACTTTCCCGAGGCAACTCCGAATGCACACTTGAGTAGGTTCAATTTCATCCGATACCTCCTCAGGATTTGGAACATTTTATCTAGATCACGAACATGCTTGGTAAGCTATTTATACTTCACCAACATATCATTTATGTACACCTCCATTATTTTGCAGATTTGGCCTCTAAACATCTCACCAATCGCTGGTAAGTCACTCCCGCATTTTTAAGCCCAAAAGGCATTTCCTTGTAGCAATATAACTCGCGATTTTTAATACACGAGATGTGTTCTTCATCTTGTGTGGCCATTGGGATCTGATTAAATCCTAAGTAGACATCCATGAAATTGAGGAGTTCATGTCTCGCTATCGCGTCTATGAGCTAGTTGATCCTCGACAAGGGAAGGTTATCTTTTAGGCAGGCTTTGTTTAAGTTGGTGAAGTCTATCCATGTCCTCCATTTCCCATTTTTCATTTTCACGAGGACGGGGTTAGCAACCCAAGTGGGGTAGTGGACTTCTCGAATAAACTTGTTTACTAACAGCTTATCCATCTCTTCCTTCAATGCAGTGTAGCACTAGACAATTATTGGCCTTCTCTTCCGACAAACTGGCTTGTGCCAGGGGTCGATGTTGAACTTGTGCGACATAATCCTAAGATTAATGCCTACCATATCTTTATGGTTCCAGGCAAAGAGATCCAAATTGGCCTTGAGAAATTCAGCTAACTGCGCTTTTGTGTCAGGTGGCAAGCTCTTCCCCCAACTTAAGGCGTCTCTCCATATCTGCTTCACTAACTTTCACTTTCTCGGGCTCTTCAACAGGACCAGTAGCTTATTCAGTGTCTACTTTGCAAGGGTTAAGGTCGTAGCTGACCCCTTTAGTGCTTATAGCTTAGGGCTCTCCTCCAGATACCATATGTACTTTCTTTCCTTATGGCCCAAGCTTGACTACGTCCTTATAGCAGCACTAGGCTATTTGTTGCTCTCCCCACACACATCCCACTTCGTTTGGGGTCGGGAATTTAATAGTGAGTGTCCTAGTGGACGTGACCATGTCAAAATCATTCATAGTGGGTTGATCCAGCACCACATATTAAGCCAAGGGGCAGTCATGATCAAGAAATCTGTCATAACAATTGCTTGGCAATCCAGGTCTCCTTAAGTAAGCGAGAGTTTAATCTAACCCATCAGCACTATTCCATCTCTCGTGAAGCCATAGAAGGGATCGGGGGAAAGATCTAACTGGCCCGTACTCACACCCATCTAATCGAAACATCATTTATACATTACATTGATAGAGCTGTCAGTATCAACCATTATCCTCTTCACATCGACGTTGCCAATCTTTGTGTGAATGACTATCACATCATTGTGAAGGGCATGGATTCCTCACGCATCTTCTTCCATAAATATAATGCTTTCTAAGGTTACTTTAGCTTTCTTGGCGAGTCTTTCACATTCTATATGACTCATAAGTAGGACATAACCTGCTACGTGCACATAGCACTCACATGACCTGTTTGAGGTGCCAACAATGTGAGTTCTGCCATAAATGGTGAATATGGTTCTCACTAAAGGCGTTTCCTCGTACTCCGAGTGCTACTAGTGCCACTACAGTGCCAGCTATTAAGGACATGGGGGTTATTGTGCTAAGGGTCTCACAACATAATCCCTCAAGTAGCCTCTCTTGATGAGGTCCTCGATGGCATCTTTAGTGCCCAATAGTCTAAAGTGTTATGCCTAACCTCGTTATGGTAGGCACAAAATTTGCTTTGGTTTATTCGTTTAATGGGAGCTTTTATAGGTCCGAGTCTCCCAAAGTCCTCATTATTCCTTTTGGTCGCGAAGATTCTGTCAGGGGTATTTGACAAGACAGTATAACTGTCGTAGTGACCTTGGCATTGTGGTCACTCACCTTTGGCCTAATCCACATAGCCATTCTTTTGGCCCTCTCTACTATTCCCACCTCTAACTCTTTTCCTGCTTCTGCTAGAGCCACCCACCTCCTCCTTTCGATTGGGTTTCTTTGGGCCAAAGGTTTCTTCCCATTGAATCTCTTTCATAGCACGTTCGTAGAACTCACCCAAACTCTTCACCGGGGACTTATATATGTCCTCATATAGCTTCCCATCCTTATAGAGTCTAGCTAAGATAGCTGTGAGAACACTTTCATTTGATGGGTTCTCCACGTTGCTGACCTCACGTTAGAATCAAGTAATATAATCCTTGAGCGATTCATCTTTTCACTAAAAGACTGTTACTAGGTGGCAAGATAGGGCAAGTTATTTTTTGAGTGCCCTATACTGGTTAAGGAATCTCACCTCGTATTCCTCCCAGCTACAAATCCTACAAGCTGGGAGATTCCTGAATTAGGTCCATGGTATCTCTCCGAGGGTGGCAGGGAAGACTTGGCACTTCATCAATGAGTTGGAGGTCTGAAGGTCCATCTGGACATTAAATGTGTCCAAATGGCTATATGGATCATTGTCTCCATTATACAGCGGGATGTTCGGGATTTTAAACCTATGAAGAAGAGATTCTATTTCAATTTCCTTGGTGAAGGGCGTTCTTTCCTCATAAGAGTCTTGGCTGCTCTAAACTACATGTCTTTTTTTAACTACTTCACCTTCTGAAGCAGCTCTTCAATGAAAAGGTCCTAAGCCTTTAACCAATGACTAGTAGTCCACTGGCTCCATTCATCTCGATGATCACAAGAATGGCGATCTGAAGTTTTATGCCTCCGATTATTTTCATGGTTATGCGAGTGGCGATCTATCCTACGCTCATGGTCCATCTCATTGGAGCTTTCTTCTAGACCCGAGCTTTCATGCTACTAATCATCCTTTTCATTGTCGCGAACCTATGGACTTTTGACCTTAGCCGCGAGTTCGATGAATGAATGGAACCATCACGTTAGCGCTCTCCTCTAACGAGCTTTTCATGCTGAGGCCCTAGTTGCTGGGGTCCCCCCTTTGGTGCAACGACTCCAATTTGCCTTTGCACGCCCTGTGCCTATGCCTGGGCCAACATTTTAACCTTGTTTGCCAATTCCTTCATAGTATTCTTAAGAGCTTATTAGTGCTGGTAGCAAGTCTGGGCTCTGTTAACTTCAAGAATGGTAGGTTAGTGTGGAGTGAAAGGTGCCATGCCTATTACAACACCTGTTATGGGGGTAACAAAATCCCACTAAGGCTGTGTCTGACCTTCAAGCTAGCCAGCAGATGCTTTTGTGCTTGTGGTGGCTTTTCCTTTTGCCATTGCAGGTAAAACGATTTCCCAAGGATGAAAAGAATGCAATGGAAGCCCTCATTCTAGTGCCAAAATATTGATGGTGAAATCCAGTCAACAAGTATGAGTTCAATATCACCCCAAACTACAAGCTGAAGAAATGAGCTAATAATGAAGAAAGAGGAGAAAGAGAGAAAGAACAGCAAACACTAGAACCTTTTATTGTGGTTCGACTAAAGCCAAATCAACAGCTACATCCACAGTGGATTATATTAGCTTTTTTTATGGTGATTTTTCGTTTAACTCAATGGAGATACAGGGCTATGTAGCTATTCCGGTAAAGTGTCTGCATACAATTTTTTCTTACTATCCCTTTTACAGTGGTCTTCCCCCCTTATTTATAGAAGAGGGGAGGGGTACTAATGTAATTTAGCAGGTAATCAAAATGATTATTTTCATCGCATCGAGTAATAAATGCTTGGCGTATAGTAATAAATGCCGGATAAATCATTGTCAAACCGTTGAAGGCTAATGTGTCGATTTTGGAGGCTGATGTGTCAGTTGGGAAGATGTGTCCTCAGCTGATGACTAAGCTTCCATACTGGTGCCCAACTCACTATCTTAGCGACTTAGACTTATGCTGGACAATCTATTTACCAGAGAAGTGGATCCCATCGCTGACCTCGTCTGGAATAAATCTATTGAAGGATGGTCCGGGTGCTGTGCTCTGCTCAACAAGCTGGTACCTTCCTTAGTGAGCTGGGCTTGTGCATCGACCCTACCATGCATCCTTAGTCCGCAGGTAGTAAGCTAGTATCCCACTAAGTGACCTCAACCGTCAAGTAATCTGGGCCTCCTTTTCAACTGAGCTCTACTTTTTATTAGGCCTTGATCAGTCCATTTCGACTAATCTAGAAAATACTCATAACAAATACAAATTTAAATGATTAAATTATAATATATTTAAATATAGGCAAAGCATCTTATAGTTTTATGTATTAGATGAGCATATAATAAACACAATTATTATTTGGGAAATAGTTTTTTTATTTTTCTGTTCTACAAAAATAAAAAAATCTGTTTGGCAACCTGTTTTCTAAAAGTGTAACTAAAAAATAATTTTTAGGAAACAACAAAATGGTGTTTTCCTTGTTTTTGTATATAGTTATTTTCATATTTTTTTTCAAAAATAAGAAGAATATCTATTTTCATTAATGACAAAGTTCTAAATAATATTAAATACATTTTTTTCATCTTCAAAAATAAAGAAAATACTTATTTTCAAAATTTACATCCAAACAAGCTTTTTATTTTTTGGTTCTAAAAAAAGTTTTTAGAAACTATTTTTAAAAAATTATTTTTAAAAATAATAAAATAAAAGCACCTGAAAACACTTCCCAACAGGCCTTATATTTCTTTTAATTCGATAAAGGTGTTATAATAATATTTCAAATTAGTTAAATTTTTTATTTGAATTTTTTATCTTTCCAACAAATAATTTTTGTAATATATTAATACTCAAAGAAATTTATTTATAAATTATTTTATTAAAAAATTTAAATTAATTACTTTATGCATGAAAATTTAATTATCTAATGAATAAAAGTTTATCATGCCTTCAAACTATTTTTTTAGAAAATAACTAATATATTATCTTCAAGACAATATATATTTTAGAAATATTTTTATGAAATTTTAAATTAAATTAAAATTATGATAAATACTCAAAAATAACAAAAATGAGAAATGAGACATTATGAAACATCTAATTTAATATTAGACATTTAAAGATAATGTGAATATAGAAAAAGTGAAAATTTTTAGATAGAAATTATCTATCAAAGCAAAATTTTATATTACTAATCATGTATTAATAAATATTTTATTTTTGTATAAATATAATTATTTATTTGTATATAAATTATTTATAGGGCATTTGGTTGGAAATTTGAGGGGCAAGTGATAAAATCAAAAAATTAATTCTCTTACTAAGTGATTGGTTCATATGCAGTGGAATTAGTTATTGTTACTTAACTTTAACAAATTCTCCCATTTGAAACATTTCTCTTACTTAAAATATCAAATTATGTTATCTCTTGGAAAAAAAAACATCTGTCTCTTCTCTTTTATTACCTTGCAAAGCTCACACCACTAATTACGGTGATTAACCACCAGCCACCATCACCTTTTCTCGTTGATCATTGCCCACAGCCACTTCTGCCATTAATCATTACCTACTACCATTATTACTATTGACCACCATCTCACCACCACCTAAGGGTCTAACAGTAGAAACTTATTCTTGTGGCCTTCTGAGTCTTGTAAGGCCCTAGTTCACCAAAGTCGCATCTTGCAAAGGGAAACAAGTGCACGAGATAAGGGCCAAAATTATGATATATCACAGCAGCACAAGCTTTTGCCAGTAAAAGTCTAACTCCCAGTCCACAAAGCGAACCGATAGTTAAGGCCAAAGGGGTATCGCATGTCGATCAGAGTTTTAATCTTTTCTGAATTTGCTTTGATCCCTCTGTTATTCACCATGAAGTTGAGAAATTTTCCCGACGTAACTCCAAATGCGCATTTAAGTAGGTTTAACTTTATTTGGTACCTTATCAAAATCTGAAACATCTCCTCCAGGTCATGGACATGATTAGTGAGTTGTTTGGACTTGACCAACATGTCATCTACATACACCTCCATTATCTTACTGATTTTTTCTCGAAACATCATATTCATCAATCACTGATACATCGCTCTCGCATTTTTAAGCTCAAAGGGCATCACTTTGTAGTAGTACTATCCACGATTGGTAATAAACGAGGTGTGCTCTTCATCCTGTACGGCCATTGGGATTTGATTATAGCCTGAGTAGGCATCCATGAAGCTGAGGAGTTCATGCCCTGCTATTGTGTCCACAAGTTAGTCGATCCTTTGTAGTGGGAAGCTATCTTTCGGGTATGCCTTGTTAAAATCAGTGAAGTCGATGCAGGTCCTCCATTTTCTATTTTTCTTCTTAACGAGGATGGGGGTGGCCACCCAAGTGGGGTAATGTGCCTCTCGGATGAATTTATTGGCTAGAAGCTTGTCCACCTCCTCTTTTAATGCAGCATATCGTTCGACAGTCATTGACCTTTTCTTTTGGCAAATCGATTTGTATTGGGGGTCGATATTGAGCCAATGTGACATAACCCCAGGGTCGATGCCCACCATATCTTCATGGTTCCAAGCGAAGATGTTTAGGTTCGCTTTGAGAAATTCGAATAACTACATCTTCATATCGAGTGGCAAGTTTTTTCCTAACTTAAGGCACCTTTTTGCATCCATCTCACTAACTGGCACATCTTCGAGTTCTTTAACAGGACCAATAGCTCGTTTGTTGTCCATTTCACAAGAGTCGAGATCATGACTGACCCCTTTTGTACTCATGACTCGAGGTTCTCCTCCAAACACTACATGCACCTTCTTTCCTTGGACCCCAAGCCTTACTGGCTCTTTGTAGCAACATTAGGCCACTTGTTGTTCTCCCTGCACATATTCAACTCCGTTCGGGATGGGGAATTTAATAGTCAACACCTTGGTTGATGTGACCATGTTGAGGTCATTCATGACAGGTCACCCCAATATCACATTATAAGCTGAGGGGCAGTCTATAATCAAGAAATCTGTCATAATAATCGCTTGATGGTCTAGATCCCCTATAGTGAGTGGGAGCTTAATCTGTCCCATCGGGGAATATTCTATCCCTTGTGAAACCGTAAAACGACAGAAGAGAAGGATTTAGCTAGTTTGTATTTATGCCGATCTGGTTGAAACACCCTTTGAACATCATATTGATAGAACTCCTAGTGTCGACCATTATTCGTCTCACCTCAGCATTGCTAATTTCGGCCTGAATGACTACCGTGTCATTATGAGGATAATGGATTCCTTACGCATCTTCATCTGTAAACATGATGCTATCTAAGGTTATCTTAACTTTCTTGGCGAGTTTCTCATGATCTACGTGACTTGCAAGCAAAATGCAGTCGGCTTCTTATAATAGTGGTTGTGCGACCTATTTGACATGCTCGCGATGTGTGGACCACCTTGGATGGTGAAGATGGTCCTCACAGAGCGTGTCACTTCAAGCTCAGGGGTCAGCTGTTGTTGACGTTGTGCCAATGACTGAGGATGCAAGGGTCACTATCCCAAGGGTCTCACCACATAATCTCTCAAACGGCCCCTCTTAATGAGCTCCTCAATGGCGTCCTTAAGCATCCGGTAATCTGAGGTATTGTGCCTGACCTTGCTATGGTAGGCACAGAACTTATCGTGGTTCCTTCGGTTGAGGGGGATTCTTAGAGGTTTGGGTTGGCTGAAATCTTTGTTGTTTCTTTCGATTGTGTAGATTCTATCAGGAATGTCTGACAGGATGGTTTAACTATCATAATGGCCATGATACTGGGGCCGTTCACTCCTGGCCCTTTTCACTGCTTGCTCTCTGGAGTTATGCTTTTGTCCTTCCTTGCTGTTACCACTATCAGTCCTTTTCTTACTCTGATTAGAGGTATTCATTTCTTTTTTTTGATCAGACTTCTTTGGATCAAAGGTTTCTTCCCATCGAATTCCCTTGGTGGCCCATTCGTAGAACTCGCCTGAACTCTTCACTGGAGATTTATATATATCCTCATATAGTTTCCCATCTTTACGGAGGCGGACAGAGATCACTATGAGGATGCTTTCATCCAACAGGTTTTCTACATTGCTAACCTCTTGTCGGAACCAGGTGATATAATCTTTGAGTGAATCGTCTTTCCATTAAAAGACCATTGCTAAATGGTAGGACGAGGTAAGCTATCTCCTTAACTCCTTATACTGGTCGAGGAATTTCTCATGGCATTCCTCCCAACTTCAAATGCTGTGAGCTGGGGGACTCCTGAACCATGTTCGTGGCATTTATCCAAGCTTGACAGGGAAGACTCGGCATTTATTGAGCAGGTTGGAAGTTTGCAAGTCCATCTGGACATTGAAAGCATCTAGGTGACTATATGAATCGTTATCCCCATTGTATTACGGGATACTTGGGACTTTGAACCTTCGAAGAAGGGGTTCCCTCTCAATTTCTCTAGAAAGGGGAGTCCTCTCTCCGTGAGAGCCTTGGCTGCTCTAAGCCACGGATCTTTTCTCCAGATGTTTCATTCTCCGGAGTAGCTCTTTGATCATTGGGTCCCACACCTCAGATTGGTTACTAGTTAACTGTTGATTCTTGTCTTCTCGCTTATCGCGGGAATAGCGATCTAAGGTTTTGTGCTTATCATTATGTTCGTGGCCTGATGAACATCGATTGGTCCTCCGTTCATGGTCGATCTCATCTGAGCCCTCACCTTGGTGCAAGCTTTCACCTTGTTGATCCTCTTTCTTATCTTTATGAGCTCGATGGACTTCTGACCTTGGCCATGAATTGGACGAGTGAATCGGATCAACTCGCTGTCGTTTGACTCTGATCTACTCCTCACACTGAGGCCCTAGCCGTTGGTGCCCACCTCTAGGTGCAACAACTTCAGCTTGTCTTAGCGCATCTTGGGTCTGAGTTTGTGCCAATGTCCTGACCATATCGGCTAACTCCTTCATGGTATTCTCAAGCACTTCCTAGCGTAGATCAAACGCTTCTTGCCATTGGTACCATATCTGGGCCTCATCCATTTCGGGGGCACAGGGTTGATGTGGAGTGAAAGATGCCACACCAACGGTGGCACCTGCTATGGGAGTAGCTGTTAGTCTGGATGGGTGCCCTAGGCCAATTTGATTGAGCCCTATTGCATCCTAGACTATACATTCTGTCAATTGGATATAAAGGTTGAAAATTCATCTTATATTACATTCATCGTGTATTGCATAAGTAAGATGAAGTTGATAACTCTATGAAAATAGAGTTATCTTAATGTTTTTAGACTTAAATTATTGAAGTATAAGAGTGATTCTTTGTAAATAAGTC
>JANHAO010011415.1:0-17006 GCA_026873985.1 Saraca asoca | reverse complement strand
AGTAGTTTTTTCTTGGTCATTTGGGTGAATAGGAATTTGGAAAAAACCAGAATATCCATCCAGATAGCAGAAATAAGAATGTTTAGCTAATTTCTCGAATAATTGTTCAATAAAGGGGAGAGGAAAATGGTCTTTTATGGTGGCCTTTTTTAATTTCTATAATCAGTGCACATGCGCCACCCTGTGACCATTCTAATAGGCATTAGTTCATTATTGTCATTCTTAATGATAGTCATATCCCCTTGTTTGGAACTACTTGAACCGAGCTCACCCATTCACTATCAGAGATAGGATAAATGATGCCTGAATCAAGTAGTTTCAACACCTCATCATTAACCACTTCTTTCATATTTGGATTTAAACACTTTTGGTGCTTAGCAGAGGGTTTATGATTATCATCAAGTAGAATTCAATGCATGTAGATAGATGGACTAATCCCTTTAATATCATCAATGCTATATCTAATTACATTCTTGTGTTTTCTAAGAACTTCAAATAACTTTTCAAATTCATCTTTACTCAGAGTTGCATTTATTATGACTAGATGAGTAGAATTGGGCTAAGAAATTCATACCTTAGATTAAGAGGAAGGGGTTTGAATTCTACCTTTGAATATTTGTCTTCCTCCATGGCTGCTTGCTTTAAATCTGCCTCCAACTTCTCAATTCTTGCTATAGTTGGAAAAATGGGGCTCTCATTGAGCAGCTTGTTATAGACAGTGGCCTCAACACCTCCATTATAAGTAGAAGAGCTACTCATAAGGCATAACTCGAGTGGATCATTAGTATATTGACTATTTACATCTTCTCCCATAGCGTGTTCGATAGAGTCAATTTTATAGCATGAATCTTTGAGAGAAGGATATTTTATTACTAAAGTCAGATTAAATTAAATTTTCTCATCCCCTACATTCAAGGAAAGCTTGCCATTCTTTACATTAATTATAGCACCAATAGTGATAAGAAACAGCCTTCCAAGAATGATGGGGATTTGGGCATCTTCTTTCTTCTTTAAAATAACAAAGTCAACTGGAATGAAAAGTTTAACTACTTTTAGAGGCACATCCTCTAAAATACCAACTTGATACTTGACAGATTGGTTAGCCAATTATAAAGAGTAGTTGGCTTCAAGTCTCCCATCTAGAACTTTTTACAGATAGAAAGAGGCATAAGACTTAAGCTTGCTACTAGATCATAAAGGGTTCGATCAATATGCATGTCTAACAAAGCAAGGAATAGAGAAGCTGCTAGGGTCTTTGAGCTTAGAAGGTAATTTGTTCTGGATAATGGCACTACATTCTTCAGTTAAGGAGACTGTAGCATACTCTTCAAACTTCCTTTTATTGGATAGAATCTCCTTTAGGAACTTAGCATATGAGGGCATCTGAGAAATAACTTCCAAGAAAGGGATATTAATGTGCAGCTTCTTTAAGATGTCCAGAAACTATCCATATTATTTTTCCAACCTAGCTTTGGCTAATCTTTGAGGGTAAGGAATTGGTGGCTTATAAGGTTCAGGAGATATGTATTTGGCTTTTTTATCTTTTTGTTCCTCCTTTTCTACTTCCTTTGTTGCTTCAGTTTCTTTAGGCTTCTTAACCTCTATTTCAGATTAATCTTTGTTGGCTTCCTCTTTATTTATTTTAGGCTCATCTACTTGCTTCGCATTTCTTAGGATGATAGCTTTGCAATGCTTTTTTGGATTTTCTGGTTAGCTAGGCAATTTTCCAAGACTTTGGGCTGAAAAATTGGCCTATTGAGCAATCTAAGTCTTCTGCATTTTATTATGTGTGGCCAGTGGATCAACCTTGGAGGCTAACTCCTTAATAGCTTCATTAATGGTCTGGTTCTGCATCCTAAATTCTTCATTCTGCTTTATTTGGGTCATCACAAAGTTTTCCATCATTATCTCCAAGTTAGATTTTGGTGGGAGTAGAGGATTAGGAGGTCTTTAGGGTTAAAAACCAAGAGGTTGCCTGAAATTATTTTGAGAGGCAGGATTTGGATTCTAACGATAGGAGAAGTTTGGATGATTCCTCCAGCCTAGGTTGTATATGTTGGAAAAGGGGTTGTTTTTCTAGGGGAAATTGTATACTAGATTTACTTACTCACTACCTTGAAAAGAAAGATTCCCCAATTGGCATTTAATAGCAAGGTGACCAATACATCCACAAATTTTACATGGAACTCCTAGAGAGCCTACTGCATTCATGCTTAGCTTATCTAACTTTTGGAAGAGAGCATCTACTTTGGAGGACAAGTGATCAATCGCATCAATATCATATTTTCCTGGTGGCTTCTTTGATAAGGTGTGATCTCCTGACCATGAGTAGTGATTTTAAGCCATGTCCTCAATGAGTGTGTATGCTTCATCAACAGTTTTATTTATAAGTGAGCCTTCTGCAGTAGCATCTATTGATATGCGAGTGTTGTAGGTAAGTCCATTGTAAAATATATAGACTATCAACTACTTTTCTGATCCATGGTAGGAACATAATCTTAAAAGCTCTTTAATATGCTCCCAAGCTTCATATAGTGATTCTCGATCTTTCTAAGCAAAGGTTGTAATCTGATTACGGTGTTGGGCTATCTTGCTTAGGCGAAAGTATTTAGCCAGGAAGGCTTGTGATAGTTCCTACCATGTTGTGATAGATCTAGATGGCAGAAAGTGTAACCATGCTCTAGCCTTGTCCCTTAGAGAGATGAGAAATAGCCTCAACTGGATTACATTTGGAGAAACTCTATTCATCTTCAGCGTATTGCAATATTCAAAGAAAATTAAAAGATGTAGATTTGGGTCTTCAGTTAGAGATCCTCCATATTGATTCTACTACACCATCTACAAAAGTGAAGGCTTTAACTCAAAATTATTTGCTTCCATAACTGGTCTAACAATACTCGTGCTGATGCCATGGGTGTTAGGTGCAATGAAATCTTTCAACAAGGGGTTGTTTGGTTGTTCCATGGCTAGAGGTGTTGATTGCTCTTGTTTCTTTTGTCTCTTTCTTCTTTGAAGTGTCCTTTCAATCTTAGGATCAAATTGAACAAGAGTTTCAGGAGCTCTACACATAAAAGGGAACACCTACACAAATAGAAAGAAAGAGTAAAAGTAGCAAGAAAAGATATTAGAAGTAAAAAAAAAAAGAAAAGATTTAAATTAGCTTTATTGCAAAACAAACTAATATTGACGTAGAGAGAGACCCCCCAGTAATGGCGCCAAAAACTTGATCTGTCTCTTTTTTTGCAAGCGCATAGCGTAGCTGTAGTAAATTCTGACAAATGTGGGTCGAATCCCATAGAGATCTTCTTATCAATTACCAGTGTATTACAATTGATGTTGTCTAAATCAAAGAGTTGTAAAAGGAAAGAAAGACTGAATAAAAAGACAAAAAGTAATAAACAAATAATAAGAAAATTCAATTAAAAAGGCCTAGGCTTAGGATTTACCACAATTATGATCTCCAACAATTAATTGAAATATTTCCTTTATGATTACTTGATTAATTGAGGATGGTTTAGCCTAAATTAATTACTAGCCTCTTTCAAGGTCTAATAATAGTACTTAAATAAACCTAATTACCTACTTTCATGGAATCAGATTAAATTAAGCCCTTTAAGATCTATGTTAACCGATACGAATCCTAAAGAAACTTAATCTACTTTCGTGATTAAAATTTCTTTATTCAACTATTAGTTTTCCGGTGATAATTTTCTCCTTTCAATACTTCAACTATCTACCTAACACAAGATAAAACATTAGCTAAATGCTTTATCTAGAATACAATAGGCATAATAGTTGAATCAATTTAAATCAGATAATCACTATAGAAAATAAATCATTAATATCAAAGAATCATAATTGGATTATTCCTAATCCTAGATTAAAAACTTACTCAGACATAATGGAAAGAAAAACTAATTTCATTAATATAAAAGAAATCATAATGTTAAAACAAATAAAGAAAGAAAAAAAGAAAGAAGAAAAAATGAAGATGAAAGAAATAAACTATGCTGAAAGCAAACTAGAATTCTTAAAAGAATATAAAGAAAAGAAAGAATCCTAAATTAAACTCAGAAAACTCCAAGGAAAAAATAAAACTCGTGCTTAAACAAATCCTAATTGATAAGGACTAAGGAATGAACAATTGTGTCTTTAGGTCAGCTATTTATAACAATTTTTGAGCATAGAACATGGCTATGCTTTGGGACACGGGATGGCTATGTTTCTGGCTAGATGCCTTCTAGAAAATTTGCTAATCATGCACTGAACACAGTCGTGTCCCAGGATATGGCCAAGCCATTTTTGGTGCTAACTTCTTGATTTTCTTCAGCTTCAATCGATAATTGTCTTCAACTTTTCACATCTTCTTCCTTAGTTTCTTCTTGATCAAAGTATATTCCAAAGTTCAACTTTCATCTCCTTTTAAAGCCTCTTTTGCTAACCTAAAAAGGCAAATGTAAACTACAACAATGTCAAGAACAAACAAACTAAACTAAGACAAAAAGAACTAAAAAATCATAAACTAATAACAAATCAAGAGGTATTGATCATCATGAATGTATGCATTTTTCTCATTTATCAATCACATTAAAGGATAACCTTTAATTTGGAAGATAATGATCGGTTGCTCGCTACCAGTCTAGATCTCATGCATGAAATGAGAGAAAGGGTGCACCTGAGAGCTGCGACCTACCAGTAGCGGGTTGTGAGGTTCCATAACAGTAGGGTTTGACCCTAAAATTATAAACCTAGTGATCTCATTCTATGTTTAGAACTTCCTAGTGCACGCAAAGTTAATGAGGGACCTCTAAGGCCAAACTAGGAAGGCTCATACCTCATCAAGAAAGTCATTGGTCATGGGCCTTATCATGTGGCCAACATAGATGGAATAGAATTTCCTCAGGCTTGGAATGCTGCACACCTCCACCTTTATGATTGATAGGAATCTGGACCTTGTAAATAATCTAGGGCTATTTGAAGACACATAGGTGTTCTCCCAAAATTTTTATGTATATATCAAATTGTTTCTAAATTAAATTCCAATGAAGATCCATAGAAGATACTAGCCAGATTGCAATCCATCAGAGTTTTCATATATACATATAAAATTAAAATGAAAAATAATGATAGTAATAATCTTTGAGGCGGTCAAGTACGGGTTTGCAAAAAGTAAATCAGAATAACAAGAGGATCCATGCAACAAAATGGGTACATGAACGCAAGAAATAAAAATTGCACAAAAATACAAAAGTTAGGACCGAAAGAGCAAACTCTTTAGGAATTGGATCACCATGAGTAGAACCTTCACAAGATGAAGGGTCGACAGGGGCGGTAGTAGGGTCATCCTTCGTCAGACCACCAGAGACCTCCACGGGCTGAGGACCACCCTCCATTTAGGCTAAGGGCCCTGATAGCAAACTCAATACCTTCTTTGGGGGAACAAGCCTTAGCTGCCTTCCTCTTTCTAAAGCACTCCATTGCCACAAGAGCCTTCTCACCAAAGAAAGAGAAAACTAGCTTGGAATAATGCTTCCACAAAGTATAGAATAACATAAAGTTGGTCTTGGACTCTACTCTCTCTACCATATCCATGACCAAGTGAGGAATCTCTGCCCTGGCTTTGGCAACCTCCTCCTATGCCAATTCAAGCTCTTTCATAATGGCCTTAGCTCGCCTTTCAGCTTCTTTAGCTTGCATTTCTACTGAGATGGCACACTGTTCCAAGACCCATCAAGGGCAAGCATAATTATGACAAATTAAGAGTGTAATCCCAAAAGTTGCAGACATGATCCATGAGGGGCATGTCAATCGACTTGCAATAATATAGGTCGCAAATAACAGACCAAAGCTCCCAACTCACTCTATGCCTGAGAAGTGTCTCAAGCATCGGACTCCTACACGAACGACACTCAATACGCTAATAAAAGCAACCTCACCTGATGATAAGGCATGCCTGGTCAGGCCTGAGGAATAACACAAAAATCCTGATGATAAGGTTTGCTCCATTAAGATCAAGGGTAGCAATCCCTAACCTCACTTGACGATGAGGTTTGACCGATTAGGTCTGAGGACCTCATTTGATGATGAGGTATGCCCGATTGGGTTCAAGGAATAACACAAAAATCTTGATTACAAGGTTTGCCTAATTAACATCAGGGGTAGCCAATCCCCGACCTCACCTAATGATGAAGTCTACCTGGTCAGGTTTGAGGACCTCACCCTATGACGAGGTACACCCAGTCGAGTTCAACATAAAAATGCTGATGATGAGGTTTGCCTAATTAGGACCAGGGGTAGCTAATCCCTAACTTTAACTGATGACAAAGTCTGCCTGGTCAGGTCTGAGGACCTCACCCAATGATGAGGTACACCCAGTTGGGTTTGAGGAATAACATAAAAAGCCTGACGATGAGGCTCACCCAATCAAGATTAGGGGTATCCAATCCCCAACCTCACCTGATGACAAGGTCTACCTGGTTAGGTCTAAGGACCTCACCTAATGATGAGGAATGCTTAATCAGTTTCCACACAAAAATCCTGATGATGAGGTTCGCCCAGTCAGGTCTAAGGACCTCACCCGACAAGGTATACCTGGTTAGGTTCAATGAATAACATAAAAATCCTGACAACGAGGTTCACCTGGTCAGGATTAGAGCTAGCCAATCCCTAACCTCACCTGATGACGAAGTCCACCTCGTCAAGTCTAAGGGATAGCAAAAGGTCACAACTAACCAAGAGAGGATCAAAAACTTATCCATTCCATAAGAAAAGGAACGCATTGCTGAAATCATATCTCCCAATCCGCAAAGCGAACTAAGAGTTAGAGGCCTTATGTTGTGGGTATTCCCTTTAATATAAAACAAGCTCAACATGGACTAGAATGGATGCGAAGACTGAAACATAATAAGCCCGCATTAGGGTCCCTCAATATGAGTAAAGTGAGGACCAAATCCACTGAGGAAAACTTCGACTCATTGAGGTGCGAGCACCAAGGATGACCTCTAAGAAACCCACTGAACAAGGATGGTAAGGTCTAACAGTGTGACCTTGGGACATTATGATGGTGAGTCAAGAATATGTACAAAAGGTCTAGTCAATCACCAGAGATATTTGTCCCTCAATTGACAGATCATCATTCAAAACTAACACATTAGCCCTCTAAATATTTGATAATGATTCAGTCAGCATTTATTATGTGACGCCAAGCATTAAATGCCCAGAGTGGCATATGCAATCATTCTACTATCTGTAAATTACACTTGTAACCCTCTTTATATTTATAAATAGTCATGAAGAACCATTGCATGAGGGAGAGTGAGATTACATGAAAACACTCTACTAGAGTAGAGAAAAGCCCAGTAAAAAAAGCACTATTGTAATCCTGTGAAACCATATAGAATCACCATTCTTCATCTGATAATACAATCCAACGTGGATGTAGGGGCTTGAATAGGATTTAGCTAAACCATGATAAATCTCTATTTCTTTTACCTCTTCTCCTTCCTCTCTTCTTTTACTCTCCCTAATTGACACTTGCATTCTTTAACTAGCAGATTAAGGTTCTCAAGAACTGACTCTATTGACTGAAATATTGGATCTCTAAAATCACATTTCATCGTCAACATCTTTGTTATACAATTTGATGAGTATTTTGTAAAACATTGTACTTTGTTTTTTTTTTTTACTATGACTTGATAAGTAATACATTTATTGAATTTGATTTCCCTCAATTATCTGAAACTTTCAAATTTATGAAATATTTATAAGCTGTGTTTATATATATACATATATATGTATTTATGTTATTTGGGTTTCAAAGGGCACCGTGTATAAGCAAGTTTATAACTGAGCCTTAGAATTAGAGATAAGGTTTATGGAAAGAAAGAAAGAAAAAGAGGCTCAAGGTGGTATAAGAAAAAGATCAAGATATGAGGGTACAAGTGGAGATTTTAGAAGACCATCATTATCAGCTTCTAATACACCTCCTTCATGGATGCTTGATATGCAGTTCCCACCATGGGACCCAAGTAGAAGTAATCCAAGTAAGAGACTAGTAGATGTTAGATCATTGAGTCATTGTCCTTCTGAAAGATCTAGCTCTAATGGTCCTACTCTAATTAGACATAAGGTACCAAGACTATGTCAAACTTATGGAAAAATTTATTCAGGAGTTTGCAGATGGGAAACTAGAGCTTGCTTTATACGTGGCTAGATGGGTCATATAGTGAGAGACTATCCTTATTTAACAGCCTACCTAGTGGCAGCAGGGCCATGGGTGCATCAAGAAATATTTTACCCCGATCTGCAGCATCTATGGGGGCCCCACCATTTAAATTTGGTGGGAAAGAGGGAGGTAGAGGATTTTTTGGTAGAGGTCATGGTAATAGACATGGAGCTACTATGAAAATGTATACTTTGACTAGGCAGGACACCCAGGCCTCCAATGCAGTAGTCACAAGTACTTTATCAATCAATCTTATTCCTGCTTATGTGCTATTTAATCTAGCTACAACACACTCATTTATCTCTACTTATCTAGCACTATGACTTGCTAGACCTTAACTCCCTTTAGAATCATAGTTAATAGTATATATTCCTTTATGTCAGACATTGACTGCATATGATATGTTATCTTCTTATAGAATTGGTATGCATGGAACTATTTTACCTGTTGATTTGATTGTGTTAGATATGGCTAATTTTGATGATATATTGGGCATAGATTGGTTATCAACACATCATGCATGCGTAGATTGTCATAAAATTCTGGTTAGTTTTTATATACTAGATAGAGATTCCCTTTTACTTTAGGGAGATAGGAATGATGTTAACCTTATTTCTACTTTGAGTATTAAGGCTTACCTGGCTATATCAGGGACATGAAACATTTAGAATAGAAAGCAGAAGATGTACCAATGCTTTGAGAGTTCTTAGATGTTTTTCCTGAAAAGTTACCTGGAATACCAACAGAACAAGAAATTAAGTTTTGCATTGATGTCACTCTAGGAACTAACCTCATTTCTATCCCACCTTATCAGATGGCACCAGTTGAATTAAAAGAATTGAAAGTACAATTGCAACACTTAGTGGACAAAGTTTTCATTCGGTCCAGCACTTCACCATGGGGAGCTCTAGTGTTATTTGTAAAGAAAAAGGATAGAACCTTGAGGTTATATATTGAATATAGGCAATTAAATAAAGTCACAATAAAAAATAAAGATCCCTTGCCGAGAATTGATGACTTATTTGATCAATTTCAAGGTCCCTAATACTTTTCTAAGGTTGATTTTCGTTCAGGCAATCATCAATTGTGAATTCAAAAGGAAGACACTCCAAAAACTACCATTTGTACTTAGTACAATCACTATAAATTTTTTGTAATGTCTTTTGGATTGACTAATGCTCCTGTAGCTTTCATGGATCTAATGAATAGGATTTTCCAACCTTTCCTTGATCAATTGTAATCGTGTTCATTGATGGTATCTTGATGTAGTCTTATAGTGACCAAGCACATGACCAGCATCTAAAGATATTTTGCAAACTCTTAGAGAAATTAGTTATATGCCAAATTTTCAAAGTATAAGTTTTAGTTGTCTAGTGTGACTTTTTTAGGACACATGGTTTCCAAGAAAGGTATCAGTGTAGATCCTAAGAAAGTGAAAATAGTTCAAAATTGGCCTAGACCCACCTCAATGACTTAAATTAATAGCTTTTTAGGTTTGATGGGATATTATCACTATTTTGTGAAGGATTTCTCAAGAATTTCAACCTTTTGACCAAGTTAACTTAAAAACATGCCATATTTGTGTGGTTTGATTCATATGAAGTAAGTTTTTAGTGACTCAAGGAGTGTTTAACCATAGCACTAATGTTGACATTACTTACAAGTGGCGACAGCTATATTGTTTATTGTGATGCCTCCAAAATTGGCCTTGGATGTGTTTTAATGCAACCTAGCAAAGTTATAGCCTATGCATTATAGCAACTCAAGAAACATGAGTAGAATACCCTACCCATGATTTAGAGATGGTTGTGGTGGTGTTTGCATTGAAGATTTAGCACCATTATCTTTATGGAGACACCTGTGAGATCTAAACTAATCACAAAAGTTTCAAGTATATCTTTGAGAAGAAAGATCTAAACCTAAGACAAAGTCACTGGATGGAACTTGTAAAAGACTATGATTGCTCTATCTTATATCATCTAGGTAACACCAATGTGGTAGTTGATTGATTAAGTAGGAAGTCTGTAGGGAGTCTCACTCATATTAATGTGAGAAGGATACCAATCATTAGAGAGTCACACAAGATGGAAGCTCATGGAATCCAATTGCAAATATCAAAACCTAGGATACTCATGGCACATGTGTAGGTATAGTTTCCACTTGTTAATCAAATTATGGCCGCTTAGGCTCAAGATGTGAATGTAAGTAGGCTACTTGACAAAATGAAGAAGGAACCAACTTTGGGTTTGGCGAGAGCCTTAATTTATCATGGTTGGATATAGGTGCCTAATGTTGATAAATTACAACAACAGCTTATGTACATAGTCCACTTTTCATCTTATGCTAGGCATCATGGCAACAACAAAATTTGAAGATAAGTTATTGGTGGGAAGGGATGAAATGTGACACAACGGATTTCGTTTCTCAATGTCTCACATGCCAGCAAGTTAAAGCTAAACACCGAAGACCTACAAGCTTCCATTAGAATTTGAAGATTCCTAAGTGGAAATAAGAAAGAGTTACCATGGACTTTCTTATTAGAATGCCCATTTTCCTCTAGTGAAGACTACTTATTCAACTTCCTAATATGCCCAATTGTACCTAGAACAAATTGTGTCTCTTCATGGAATTCCAACGTCAATCATATTTGACTGAGGTACCTAGTTCACTGCATGATTTTGGACATCCTTTCAAGAGGCCTTGGATATATAACTCTACTTTAGCACAGCTTTCCACCCTCAAACAAATGGACAATCTGAGAGAACAATTCAAGTTCTAAAAGACATGCTTCAAGCTTGTGTGTTGGAATTTGAGGGTAGTTAGGAATGATCTCTACCTTTGATTGAATTTGCCTATAACAACAATTATCATTCTTCTATTCAAATGGCTCCCTTTTAAGCATTGTATGGAAGAAAATGTAGATCTCCCATTGGATGGTTTGAGGTAGGTGAGATAAAGTTGTTAGGCCTAAATTTGGAATAGGATGCAAATGAGAAAGTCAAGATTATCAGATAAAAATTAATAATTGCTCAGAGCCATCAAAAGTCTTATGCCGACAAGAGAAGAAGGAATTTGGAATTCCAAATGGGTGACCAAATGTTTTTGAAAATATCACCTATGAAAGGAATAATGAGATTTGGTAAGAAAGGAAAGTTAAGTCCTCTGTATATAGGTCTATTTCCCATAATGAAGAGAATAGGCGTTATGGCTTATAAGATAAATCTACCTCCAGAATTAAAGAGCATCTATCTTATTTTTCATGTGTCTAGGTTGAAAAACTATGTCCTCAGATCCGTGTCACATCCTTCCACAAATCCCAATTGCACTAGATAATCGTCTGACCTATGAGGAGCATCCTATAGCTATTATTGATCAGTAAATCAAAAAACCCTGCACTAAGGAATATCCCTCTATGAAAGTCTTGTAGGAAAACCATGGGAAAAAAGAGATGACTTAGGAACCAGAGCTAGTTATGAAGGACAAATATCCCTATCTTTTTTAATAGCTTATTGATATGAACCTTCCTTTTAAATGTCATTAGAGCTTTATTTTCAATAGTTAATCAAATATTTCATTTTGATTCTATATAACTCTGCTTATAGAATTCGAGGACAAATTCTTTTGAGGGGGAGAATTTGTAACACTTTAATAAATAAATAAATTAAATTAATAGTAAATTTGTGAAGTTATATATTAAATGTACATAATTTATAGTCTAACATATTTTTTTCTGATGAGAAATAACGTAAGTAAGTGTATTATAGTGAGTATTTTATTTTTATTTTGTGGATAAAGTGTAAATTTTCCTTTTTCCTTTTTTTTTCTTTTTTTTTTCTTTTTCTCTGGTATTGACTCGAGCTTCTACATTTTTTTCTTCTTTCTTCTCCTAAACACCTTTTTTCTTCTTTGATCACCACCCCACTCTCTCCATTTTGGATTCCACCATCTCTAGCCTATTTCTACTTCTTCTCCTCTCTTGTGTATTGTCGTTGAGCCTCTAAACTGGCCTTTTTTCAGCCTTCCACTAGCTCTGCTTCTACAACTCATCCAACCACAGGAAACACTACAAATCTTCACCATTCAATGCCATGTGTCACCACTTCCAACCTCTACCAATCAACCTTGAGTAGCACCCTTCATACAACATCAATAGAGTAGTGCTTGAGCCAATAAAACAGTAGCTTCTCTACTCTAAATTCCCTCTTCTGGTGAGAGCCATGGCCATCAATGCTACTCTCCATTGTTGCTGGAAGTTTAGAGCTACTGAGCCAGCCATGGTAGCAATTGGAGCTTGGATGCTTGTAGTGGAGTTTGTTACCCTATCTCAAGGATTTTATTGCATTGCCAGCAATAGTGATCTAACTCACTCTAAGTTACTAACTTTACGTTAATGATTGATAAGTCTTCTTATAGCATTAGTTCTATGCTATGCAAGTTTTTCCTAAATTTTCAAAGACAAATGCTCATGGAACACTAACCCCAAAATTGTGAAATCTTAAATTTGCATAGATGAACAGCTAATTGGGTGAGTTTCCACCAACAACGAAGGAAATTGTGCTCAACTTTAGATCAATTGAAGAACCCTTGGTATCTATTTTTGTTTTTTACGTTCAAATTGGAAACCCTAAGTATTATTGGGATAGTGTGAGCTTTGGATGAGATTAATTTAATAGGAGGTCCTAAATTATTTTAAAGACTAATTTGTGTTAGGTGATGCTTTATTTCTAGATTAAATACTAATTCCCAATTTGGTGGCTTGATACACTTCTTGGGAGCTATTTGTTGTATTGGCTCTTCCACCTAAAAAAAAAATTGCTTTCCCAAAGACTCAACTAAGTGAGTGGATAATTCATCCTTTTTATTAAAATTTAGTATTGCAAAAATATGCTTTTGAGATAGTTGAGTTTGAATTTATATTATATGGAAATTTTGAAACTAGATGAATTCATAAGGATGTTTTGTACTTGAAATTTTATGTTTTGGTTATGATAATTTATATTTGTATGATTTTTGTATTGAAAGCTTAATCCTATGAAACTATCACTATTTCATTATCTGAAAGCCAATTTGTTTCATATGTTCAATTTGAATTACTTCAAGCCTTGTGAAAATATAATTGAAATGGCAAATGATGAAATGTTGTATTAATATTGATTGATTTGCAAATGAATTTGTTTAAAGAATGGATATCTCCTTCTTGGTTTTCTATTACATTCTTTACCATGGATCCCTTGGAAATTCCTTTGGAAAAACCCTCAAGTGCACTTATGAATAGAATTATATCTATTAGATGAATAAGGGGAGAAGATTTATAGGAAGAATAAAGTAAATGATGACAATTAATATCTATTAGGTAAGGTTGCCTTTAGAAATTACCCATTGGATTCCACTCGTATATTTAAAATTTTGAAATTTTCCTATCATTTGATTATTTGAGATAGAAGAAAGATTTTAGTGATTTCTTTGTAGTACAGTTTGATGAGTATTTTGAAAAATGTTGTACTTGTTTCTTATTTTGACTTGATGGCTGATATACTTATTGAAATTGTTTTCCTCAATGAATTGAAGCTTTTAGATTTGGTAAGATGTCAAAAAATTGATATTTATATATATATATATATATATATGAATGTTTTACTATATTGCATTTGAACATGATTTGTTAACTAACTATTAGTTTCTTGGAGGATTATTATCTCACTGGGTTTCTAAAAAACTCACTCCATTTTCGTTTCTATTTTCAGAGCCTGAGGCCAGTTCTGTTGTTTACCCACATCCATCTGGATCTGAGTCTACTCCTTGATTAGGTAGACTTCCTTTGCAGAGTGAGTGCATATTGATGGTTGTATTTTGATAGTCGATAGAGTTGAGTCATCTATGTATTTGTGTCTAGTTGTCATAGTAGATTGTATATATTATGGTGTCTAGGCTTCTACTGTATTCTATTTATTTGTACATGTTGTGAATAGAGCATAAAGCCATCAGTTGCTGTATTGGCCTATTACCTAAGGTTCGAAAAATAAGGAAAATTCTATCGGATTTTTACTAGAAATTTGATAAAATATTTCGATGAATGTGTCAATATTATTTAAACTTATCTTCATGTCTTACTTGTTTTGTGTTTGTCTAATCTTTCTCCACGTAGAAGATACGTAACCTGAAGATTTTTACTACATGGTTAGGCTTGTAGAAAGTTACCTATAGGTGACTTTCTACGTCAGTCATATGTCATGAATCAGGGCATGACAATTACTTGCTCTTCTTTGATTCTTTTGTATATTGAATCTATTAATCCTCAACAAACATGCAACCCTCATAAAATTATAGAAATTGACTTTGTAATCCAATGATTAGTGCAACAAATCTATGTCTTCGCTTTAGTGCTTGCAATAATGCATGTGTGTCTATGTAAATTTAAGGAAGAAAGACACTTTTGGTCAAATGCACTAGTTCATTTGCAAAAATTAATTTTTAGATTTGCATTTACTATTATAAGCTTGGTCCCTCATTTCTTCTTGATATTCATGTTTATTTATATATGATTATTTATTGTGGTTGAATTCAAATCTCATTAGTCTTATTAATTTGATACATGATTAGAAAAAAATAACATGACATTATTAATATTTCATTATGCATTATCAATTACTACAAAAATATACATATTTCACTTTTTGTTTTTAGTTATGACAAATATAAACTTTATGTATTAATATTATTATATTTATTGATGATCTTAATAATTGACCAATGTTTTTTCAACTATGTTTATTGATATTTACATTACGTATTTTTATAAACGACATTTGAAAGCAAAATCTATTAGATATCATTTTCTTATTAGAAAACCATTCTACTTAAATCACTTATAATTAAATATATTATTTTATTTTTTATTTATTTATTAAAATAAGATTGATATTGATTTTTTTTGTTTATTCAAATATGTTTGAAATTGAAATTATTGTTTATTAATATTAATTAATGACTATAATATCTATCTATAAAAAATAATTATTTATTTAAATTTATTTATGATAATTAATTGTAATGAAAAATTAAAAAGAAAAAAAACTACCATTCAAGTAGTGGACGTGCTAATTGTATTAATTTAGAGAGTAAATAATCAATTATAACATTGATCATGAATGAGAATTTCAAGATTAGGGAGGCAAGAAAATTGTTCACCTCAAGACACCAAGTATCTGTCACACTTCAATTCTCGATACATGATCGACATAGAAAATTATGTAAGGGTGACTCCCTATAAACCTAAACCATGCAGTAAAACCCTTGATGTTACACACCTCTTATGTGGAAAGTGGTTAGACAAATAAAAAATACGCAAGACAAGATGATGAATTAAAAACAACACTAACACATTTATCAAAATATTTTATCATATTTTTAACAAAAATCCTACATAGTCTCCTCTATTTTCCAGACCCTAGGTCACAGGCCAGTAGAATAGCTAAAGGCAACATGCTCTACTCAAGACCTGTACAATCAGACAAAATGCAACATAAAGCTCAGATACTACAATGTGCATAATTTATTAGGCAACATTCATATATATACATAAGATGACTTGACCTAACCAACTACTAAGATATCATCAATAATATGTATTTGTTCTCCACAAAAGAAGCCTAGCCAATTAAGCAGCAAGCTCAAGTCTAGATGGGTGAGGGTGAGTAGTGGGAGTGGCCTCAAACTCTAAAAATATTTTTAAAGAAAATGGAATAAGTTTCTTAGAAATCCAATGAATAAATAATTCCCCAAGAAATCAATTAGTTAGTTGCAAAAGGTTAGTTGTGAGAAGTACATAAAGACCAAAGCAAAGTATACTTTGAGTAAATCACAACAGTTAGCAGTTTGTGAGTGGGTAAAAAATTTGAAGTTGCCTAATGGATATGCATCCAATTTGGCTAGGTGTGCTGATATAAGAGAGGCAAAGTTGCATGGTATGAAAAGTCATGATTGCTATGTATTCATGCAACACTTGTTACCTATTGCATTTGATGCATTACTGAGACCTATTTGGAAGACACTTTTAGAGCTTAGTTTATTTTTTAGAGATTTAACCTCAACTGTGTTAAATGTGGATCACTTAAGGAGTATAGAGGAAAATATTCCTATCATTTTGTGCAAACTAGAACAGATCTTCCCTCCAAGCTTCTTTGATTCAATAGAGCATCTTCTTATCTACTTATCTTATGAAGTACGTGTTGGTGGTCCAGTTCAATACTGATGGATGTATCCTTTTGAAAGGTGTGCATCCCTATGCCTAAGTCATTTATACTATGAAACTGAGACCAAATATTCACATCCTTGAATCAATATTATTCTTTTTATTTAGATTTTTGTGTACATTAAAAGACAAGGTCAAGAACAAAGCCAAAGTCTAGGGTTCTATACGTGAAGCATATTTAGTGGAAGAAACATCTACGTTTGCTTCGTACTATTATCCATCATATATACCTACAAGCATGACTAGGTTACCACGCAATGATGTAGGTGAAGGTTGTTCATCTTAAACACCGGTCTCAATCTTTAATTATCCAGGATATGGTAGTGGAAAATCTCACACTATTTTTCTTGATGATCGTGACATGACAGCTACTATAGTATACATTCTTAATAACTGCGAAGAGGTCAAGCCTTCCTTAGAGTAAGTTCACATCAATTCTTCACATAATGATAATCTACTTAGATGTTTACTTACAAGAAATTTCTCAATAATATTTTGTAGGATGTATGCTAATTTTTTAAGGGAGCTTGT
>JANHAO010011414.1:0-16986 GCA_026873985.1 Saraca asoca | reverse complement strand
AAATATAAATCGAAAGCAGTATCTAGGACAAAACATAAAACTAAGGCAAAAACACTAAGAAAACATAAAATACTATTAACAAAATAGACTAAAACTATCTTATTTTCATGTACTTTTTCCCATTTATCATCCTCCAAAAGGGACTCTCCAAAAATCTTGTACGAAGATGCTACAACATGATAGCTCATTTGAAAGGAGGGCACATTAAATGTGATAGAACGAAACATATCTCACCCAAATTCTTTTTCATTCATGACCTTAAAAAAAATGGTAACGTTGATGTTCAACAAATTCGTTCAAGTGATAATTTGGCATATTTGTTTACAAAGGCACTTCCTACTACAATGTTTGAAAAGTCAATTCGTAATATTGAAATGCGTCATCTCAAATATCTCAAGTAATATTGTCATGAGGGGGACTAAATATGTGCTATACACTTTTTTTCCTTAACCAAGGTTTTTACCCCATTAGATCTTTCCTAGTAAGGTTTTTAATGAGCTAGTATCCCTTTATGTATTACAAAGAATATTCTTTATAAAATACACATTCAAGTGTAGCGTTATAAATATTATCTTAACTGTGAATGTCTATATGATCCTTTGTATTCTTTTACTTACATAAGATACTTATCTTAATTGTGGATTTGCGTAGGATCCTTTGTATTTTTCTAATTTATGTAAGATGTCTTTCTTCTTCCTTAATTTAAATAGGCTATACTTATATGATTTATTAATTTTTATGATTCTTTTACTATATTATTAAGTGAGTGTAACATATGGATTTTATGCCTTATAAATAATGGGTTGTAAGAAGCATTCTTTATAATGGTAAATAAGGAAAATTCTCCCCTCTTTGCTCTATATTATTCTCTTCATCTATTTCTTTAATATTTTCTTATTGCTTTGATTTATTTTTATATTACTTAGCATTTTCTTTCTTTTTTTACTTTACTTTTGTAACAATTTAATAACGTATACCACTTGTAAATCAATTATTGTCACTTATTCAAATAGCTTTGTTGCACACAAAAAAGGTCTGTTCTTGCATTTTCATCCTTTAATCATTTTGCCCTTGCTTTTAAATAACGCCTTCATTTACATAGTAACTAATTCAAATAGGTAATTACTGATTAATTAGTTACACATTAATCATTATCAAATAAAGAAGTCAACTATATCATAAGGATAGTCATCACAACCCTGCAATTTGCTCAAAATCTTTTTGTTTCCACTTACATTATTTTCTATTATATTTCCTCGAAACAACTTGTGCTATGCTTAGATATAATGAGAATAATAGTCTAGGTAGATTAAACGTGTTTTAAAAAATACAAAAATTATATCTAATAATAAAAGTTTGACATTTTTAAACTCATAATATACATTATTAAGCTCATAACTATTTAATAACAAAGAATTATCCAAAAAAATATTAAATAATAATTCTAGATAATTATACTATTTATCTATTTATAGAGGAGTTTAACATTAAATTTAAACTGTGGCTTTATTTATTATTTAGGAATTCAAAGTGTAATCTTAATATTATTGTATAAGATATACTTTTTTTTTTTTTTGTTATAACTAGATTTAAAATTATGTAGGGGCCTCACACACCACAACAGATTAATATTCGTTGAGGCTCAAGATTCGACCTTTTGATTTTCAAGTGATATATATATATATATATATATATATATAAAGAAAAGATCAGAATTTGATTTGTATTAACCTGTCATGTGACATGAGGATCAATCATGTATTAATATATTAGTAGATTAAATTACATACATTACACATCCAAGTTATAACAAAATAAATTTATTTTTATATTATTAACAATCTCTTTATTAATTTATGTTTTTTATTTGTCATGCTATTAACTAATATACAATTTTCACAGTTAAACACAATCAAAATTTTGGCTTCACATGTCATTACTTATTAGTGGCATTTCATTTGCTCGGGACAATTTTGTAATTGCATGAATTTTTTCAATAAGTGGTAAATTACAGTTATGTAAAGTCTTTTTGTTTTTTTAATAATTTTGGGAGGAATTTAAGTACCATTTTATACTAGTGTGGAAATAAAAATGTAAGGATCTTTGTAATGGACTTTCCTACTTGCATTGGATAAGCAAACCATGCTAAATGATGAAAATACTCCCAAAAAAAGAGAAAATAAAAAAAAAATACATAAGTTGGATCGATTCCAAATTTGAGCGATAATAACTCCACATTATACGTAATTTTTCTATAAAGTTTCATATCAAATTGAATACATTTTTTTTCTTAAATCACTCACAAGATGAATATTCAGTATTAAATACAACTATCTAGAGTTGAAGAGAGTAATTTGTATTTTTTTCCCTAAAAGTTTATTAAATCACATGATTTTAAATGTCACATAAAATAAGATGACAGGTTTATTGCTCTTAATCTTAAAATTCCATGCATTTGTACCAATAAATCTTACAAGAAAGATAAGAGCTTAATTTATACATAAACGTGGAAGAGTAACATAATAGCTTCACATGATTTTGTTTCAAAGTGGGAAGGAATGATGCTTTTATCGTTCCTTCCATTACAAACAAGACATACTAATAAATATATGACACTACAAACCTTAATTATTGTTCCACTACTTTTGTGCAAATGATATGGCATGCTATATATTCCTATACCTTTGACCAATTTGCAAAAGCATGCCTTATTCTCACTTATTCTTTTCTCTGCAAAATTATATATATATATATATATAGAGAGAGAGAGAGAGAGAGAGAAACACACACGGACAAGTAAATTCATCTAAGATTTACATCTGTCTACTCCTCCATTGTTAAAAAAGAATATACAATTTCTCTGTTTGTTGTATAATTTTAATTTATTTTATTTATTTATAGTTCAAAGCAACAAAATTGATTTACATATGTGATTGTTGTGTTAATGCTTCAACCACATGAAGTAATCTCCTATGAAAAAGATGGAATTTGGACAACTTGTCATAAAATCTTCTCTCCCATTAAAACTAAAAAAAAAAAAAAAATTAAACCAAGAAGCAAGACCATGATGAGTGGGGTTTTATGAACAAATTATTTGATCTATGAAATGGCAGATCATTAAAGATATAAAGTTAAATCCACTATTCATCTTACTAGTCTCAACTATTGTGATTTGTGGTTTTAATAATGGAGGAAGAAGATCACATGATAAAATATATCGATTATATTTGTTTTTGGATAAAAAAAATAGTTAAGGTAGGTAAAATGTTAAAGGAGCACATCACATATAAGTCAATTTTAAACTTTAAAATACAAGTAGATGAAATAAACTCAAATTATATTATAAAAGGATAAATTATGTTTTTCCAAAAAAAAAATAAAATTAAAGAGCAGTATCTATCAATTGACATGGCAACATCTTTAAGATTTGTTTTTCTAAAGTTTTACAATTTTAACACAACTGCTTTTTATTATGTTATATTTGAATATTTTTGTGTCTCACAAATTTTCACCATTATAATTCATGTGATTAAAATCATTTTTTAAATTCATGTGTAATGTGAGAAATTTATTCTCTTATTTTCTCTCACACACATTCCAGAACAAAACCCCCTGACTTGATATTATATACTGTAGTAATGCTTCGAAGAGTTATGCGGATAAAAGTTATAAAAATTACAATTTATATATAAAATCTTATAATTTTTTTTTACAAAATATTATAAATATGTATATATTTTACGTGTAATAAATATATAAAAAGTTGTAACTCCATCATTTTACACACAAAAATATTTCAAAAATTTCTCATTTTTATATAAAATATACAGTTTTTAATAAAAATTACAAAAAATATGAAAATATATTTATCATAAAACTTAAAAGAATACATATTGGTCCGAATATTTCGTGTACATATGAAAATATAATCCTATATATTATTATAAGGGTCTTACTATCATAAGCCTTTGAGAAATTTTATTAATTTTTATATGAAAATTATAAATATGTATAAATTTTACATGTCATAAATACAAAAAAAACTGTAACACTTAAAAAAAAAATTTGTGAGAATACCAACACGATTATTTTTAGCAGGTAAGTATAGCATGCGGAAAGTAGGTCTGCTGACCTTGCACTTCTTTTCCTACCTTGGATTTCACAACATAATCACTGCGTCTCTCCATACAGTTGAATATGGTTGATGAGTATGTCTTCTGGGAATATCATTACTTAAAGGAGAAGAAGACCAGCCTTGACTACTTCACAAGAAGTAAATGCCATGTACTTCATTTAAATAATATTCTTTAATATCTCACTGTTGCATGCCAATTGCCATATATAATCCATAGGATCCTAAATGCTCCTTAAGGCCATATAGCTCTATACACTTCTCTGCTTAGTTCTTTGTCTTCTTACTTCTTATTATTTGCAGTTACTTCCAATGGCTACTAGTCCTACGCTCTTGTGGTAGGTTTCTGCAATATGCTTCCATTGCTTTTCGAACAAAATTAAGACTTTGGCTTTTAGCTTTTGGGCTTTAAAGCTTATATGTTCAGTTTAGAATTCTTTCCACACAAAACCCCACATTATCATGGACTTTGCATTTGTTGTGAAACATGCAACAACTTCTAAAGTTCTTCTAAGCTTAATTGGATTGTGTCGAAATGCCATTTCCCCTCTATTTTCTGTTTATATATACAATAAGATTTTAAGTTGTGATTGTGATCATAACTGTGTTATATGATATTTATGGTTAGTTGGGGAACAAGATTCACCTTTCCTTATAATTTGTTTTTTGTTAATAATTTTTGACTTTGGGTGAAGCAATTTATATTACATTTTAACCTTCCATATTGCTGGGAAGGCTGGTTGTCCTCTCAATCAAATGCAGTAAATTTGATAGTTTACCAACCACTAGTAAGCTTTTTATCTCTCCAAATCCAATATATATATATATATATATATAGAGAGAGAGAGAGAGAGAGAGAGAGAGAGAGAGAGAGAGTCATAATTTTGCCAAATGCGCAGCTTTCCACTATCATATTATCCAATTTCTTTGATTTAAAATGTTGTTTGCTTTATTATAAGTTACAGAATATTGCTTTCCATGCACTTGAAGCTTAACTAGAATAGGGAGGCCAACACCTAGGAACTACCAAACATCCCTGCACTATAACTTCTACATTACATGATATGATGCGACCACAAGATTGTCTTTGCAACTACAATCATATTTCAGGTCGGATATGGAATATAATGATTTTCTTTTTTTTGGTTATTTCTGGTTTTGTCATAACTATTGTTTTAAATTGAGAATAGTAATAACTGTTAAGATCGCAATATTGTTTAACCACAACTGCAATTATAACGATAATTTAGAACTTTAGTCATAACTATTTCAATGTGATTGTTACGATATTATGACTATAAACTACAATTTAAATCCCTAAAATGTAATTAGGAATACAAAATGGATTTAAAATTATGATCTCAATCTGTCATAGTTATATTACATGATTAGATGCCACATGGAAGAACCAAAGGAGCTAACTTCTTGTATTGCCAATCACAAGCCTAGGCTTTTTTTTTATAGGTGAAGTATTGCTTGCCTTCTAAAATTGAGAATTTCAAGGCCAATATATTTGCATAACTATTGCGGGACTTGGCAGCAAAGCATTCAATATTTCATGTTGTACCATTCATTATTTTTTTTTGCTTCATATTCTGATAATAACACCGGCAAATCAAGAGGGTCCGGCTTGTGGGGAAAAAAAATCTTAACCTTTTAGATTTGTAGCTTTCTGAGAACAATTTCATTTTAATCTATCTTTTGTCTTTGCATGGTTTCATGGACCATTGCAAATCATTATACTCTAAACTTTGTTTTGAAGGAAAGAGAACGCACAGATAATATATATATATATATATATATATATAAAATAAAAGGCTAAAGTCAGTGAAGGTGAAAATTGAGTAATGCAGTGCAATTACCTTGTAATACATGGTTGCTTTCACGGCAAAAAATATCAAGATTGTCAATTCATCTTCATTCTAGTCATGACATCAAAATTACGGTTGCAATAACTATGATATAATTTACAAAATTTTGAAAAAATACAAGAAAATATGATAATTACAAACTAAATCACAAAAAATTATAATTGCAAATCATAATTTAAAGCTATAATTTTAGCTTTAATTTGTTTTTATTATTCTCTTATCATTTTCATTTCTACCAAGCATATTTAATAGAGAGAAAACAAATAAAAAAGGCACATAATATATATAGAGACGAATTAAGAATATTTTGATGTTAGGGTTCTATTACTCATAATCATCTTTTTCTAACTCTTTGTAAAAAAGGATAAAAAAAAAAAACCAAGATGATGTCAATATAAAGGACTACAAAAATAATTAAAAATTAACAAACAATAAAAGAAACGATACAATTGTATTATATAATAACTAATTTTCATTTATAACACAAAATCAAAGACATCGACCACCCGGTCAATCCCATAAAACCAGCGGATGTGGCTGTTAGACCTTTGGCTACATATTAAACCCAACATGCATTTCAACATCTGAACTTCAAACCCTAGACCAATATTGAGTGCCCACAGAGAAATATGACTTCTAAAAAAACTATTTCAATAGATCTTAATATACTAGCAGCAAAATAAAAGGGGAGCCTGAAGCTTAGGTTTATTATGTACAGGAATTTAAACATCACCTGCATTTTTTTTTGTTCATGAATAATATTAATTAAGTACCCTATAATTAGTAATAATATGTACCCAAAAATAAATTTAGGCAACCACTATTTCCACAAATCAATTGGACAACTTGAAGTTGATGCTGATGCATTATTTTCTGGCACCATTCCTTGCTTCTCCAAATCTCTAATCTCTAAATTGGTATTTTCCACTGAACTAAAGATATTTCCTGCATTTGAGTAGTCATTTTCTTTGGTTGCATCATCTTGACTGAGCTGCGAAGCGACAAACTTGTCGAGTACGCGCCAATCAGTAACTTGATCAACTGCTTGCTCATTGCCATTATGGTTACCATAAATTGCCTCAAAGCTTTGTTGATTAATCTGTTGAACTTGATCTTGTATGAGTGATGAGAGCTGAGGATTATTAGTGGTGGGGTTTGTGTCTAAGCCAAATGCCGCCATCGGATTATTTGAGGTCACGGCGGAAACCGCCGGCTGAAGCATTTTAGGGCTCTCCAGAAGTGGAAGCTGGAGGAATTGCTTGCGAGGGAGAAAGTAGGGCAAATCGAGCTCTTTTTTGCAAGAAGCATAATTTGGAAGTTGGTAGGGCAAATTAGTTTGAGAGTTTTGCTTTGGTGAGTCTAAGTCTTGGATGAAGGAAACTTGGTCATCATACCAACAAGGAGAGTCATGCTCACTCACTTTGCGCATTGTTGTTAATCTCTTCTTGAATACTCTACAGACAACCCATCCTTCTTCCTGCATCAAAATACATATAAATACATGAAAAAAAAATAATAAGTTAAGGTTTTAAATTAATTAAAGACATATTACCTTAAAATATATGTTTACATTTTTTTTTGTGAGTACACAAATTATTCAATTGCATGGTGAAGAAATTTAACCAAAAATAACTAATATGATTTCCTTAGTCAATTATTCTGAATTTATCACATGCACCTAATAATGAATATATAGATTAACATTAACTAATCGTCCCAAAACCCTAATGAAAATTTATTAATATAAGCCATTTAGATTTATAGAGAAGTAAACTAATTTGCTATATATATATATATATCATAATACAAACTAAAATGCTTCCTTGTCCTTTCTCCTATTATATATATATATATATATATATATATATATCATAATACAAACTAAAATGCTTCCTTGTCCTTTCTCCTATTTCTCTAAAATGATATTTAACAATATATCCACTGAATTGCTAGTGCAAGTGTAGTGTCCTATGCATGTGACACAAGCCCCAATTTCTGAGAAAATTCTAAAACAATGAAAGATTAATGCTAAAAAAACTTATAAAAATCTTGTACAAAGTTTTTTCAACTTTTCCATTTTTAATAAAAAGCCTATATAATTTTGTATGAACTTTAAACGCATTGAACTTGTAAAAATTACTGCTCTATTGGCTATAAGTTTTCAACATGAAAATTTAAAAAAAAAATTCAATTTTTATGAAAAAAATTAATATAAAAGTTACAATAAATATGGAAAAAATCATATTTGTGATAGATTAAGTAGACACTGGAGCATAAACCATGAAATTTTAACTAATCAGGGTAAAATCTCATTAATCAAATGCTTTTGTGATAGATTAATCAAATATTAAATTAGACAATTACCTGTGGCGTGCCATTTTCATCTGTTTCAAGGCGGTACTCATGCATAATCCAATCAGATTTTTGTCCATTTGGGGCTCGACCTTTGTAAAACACCAATGTTTTCCTCATTCCAATCAGGTCATGCTTTGAATAAATAGCCTTATCTCTTCCAGTTGCTTTCCAGAATCCTGCTGCAGTTGCTCTATTTGTTCGAGTCCCAGTTGGATATTTCTTGTCTTTATGGCTAAAGAAGTACCATTCATTTTGCTCTTCAGTTCCTAGTCTGCATAGCTCTTCAAATTTAAATAAAAAAACGTGTCAACAATATTATCTCACAAGACAAGAATCGGTAAAGTCAAGATTCCTAATTTTTTTTTCTAATTGTGTTTTGCAACTATAATATTTCACATAATATTGCAGTTGCATAAGTTTAGAGCGAAACCGGAGGAAATTTTAGGAGGGGGGGTTAAAATATAAATTTTAAAATTTATTAATGAAAATAGTTATTTTTAAGGCATATATATAACTTTTTTTATAAAATATTTTAAGTTTACAAACTTTGGTATGCTGGACATTAGCCACTACAATTATAACGTTCAACAATTTTTTAATGCAACAATGCATTTGTCCGTAATTGTGGTGTTCGCAATACAATTGCTTGCATGCAATCATGATGAAAATTCAAAATCATGTTACAAAGTATATACTAAGTACTACCTTGAAGATCCCATGGCTCAATTTTGTAGAGGTCAACATCTTTAATAACATCAAGATCGATCCTTCTTGAAGTAACTTTCTTCCTAAGATAATAATCAACAAGTTCTTCATCCGTGGGATGAAACCTAAAACCAGGGGGAACATGGGAAAAAGTGTTCATATTCTCCCTTTTGGATTTCAAGTCCTGCAAAAATGGAGCGATTTTGTTGTTATTTCCTTGTTAGGATATTAAAACTGAATAAAATTACTAAAAATTTAATTCACTTTTTCTTATTGATGTGTATTGAAAGTTTTCATCTAAAAAATTAAACAAAATTATCAAAAAGAAAGATAGGGAATCATAGGTGAGAATTGCAAGAGTTGAGTGTAACATAAATAGACTATACTACTATAAAATACAGAAATGATATTGTTAAATAGCCGTCAAATGAAAGATAAATTGACCTATATATAAGTGTGGTGGTGTTTTTGTAAATGCATGTTAAGGAGATTTTTTTAATAATTAAATCTTAGGGTCAAAAAACAATTTGAAATATTCCTTGAACATCTTGATGGCAAAGCATGGTTACAGGAAGTCAAAAATATTATTCTAATTTTTAAAAATTATTATGTCATTAATTCTAACTATTAAACGTAATGGGATAAGGGTCCTTTAATTGAGGGAAACATAAAATGTATGAGTAGTAATTTTCGTCATGATAATCTTTACCGTACAGATATATAGAAAATTAACTATATTTAATTGGGGACCCTATGTGCATGTAGAAAGTTTAAAATTTATGTTTAAAGCACTACTACTTTCAGTTTTGTCCCTTCAGAAAAGATTAATTATATTTCCTCATTTCAATATTATTTAGCTAAATTAACTAAAATTGTAAAAGTTATCATTTGACATATTAGAATGTGCATATATATATAAAACATAATAAATTAACTTCCTATTAACAAATAAATAACAAGAATACTTGCAATAATTAATTAGAGGACAGACTTATTTTCAGAAAATAATAATGCAAAATGAAATAAAGAAATGCCGAAAACTCTTGAAAGGAAAAAAAAAAAGGTTGAGATACAGGAATTTCCTGGAATAAAAATATTACTAAATAAGTAAATAAATAAATAACACAATTTGGAATGATGATTATGCATGTGAAATGTTTCCTTTACTTTGCAGAGTCAACGCACATGCCATAATAGACGTGCAAATATATAGTAGTACAAAATGAACATACAAGTGATTCTTACTCATTGTGATTCCCACTAATACCTGACCCATGCTTGGACTCAACCTAAACTTTAGAATTTAGAAACCCTTTTTGGTGCACCAATTAATTATATAAAAAACAAAGGACCATATAAAAAAATTCAAGTATAAAATAGCACTAAAAAATCAATGAAAATTCCTTACAATAGTTCTTTCAGGATATCTTCCATTTTAGATCTGCTAATATCAAATTGCATACAAAGATAACCATAGAATGAAAATAGAAGAGGAAGAAAAAAGCACCAAAAGGCATGTAATCAATATGTTCTATATAATTATATATAGCAAATTGCACACACAAACATCCATGGAGGTGATGATGAAAATAATAATCATATTTTAAAATTGTTTCCTCATCGTAATATTGCAGTTAAATTATACATATACAATTTATTATAATAATTTTTTTTATAATTTTATAATAATGTAGTCACAATTTAAAATCATGAAAATAAGAATAAGAGTGAATATGAAAAAAAGAAAAGAAAAGAAAAAACGTAAATTGGAAAGAACAAGGGAGAGAGAGAGCTCACAGATCAAAGAAACAAAAGTCTTTAGCTAGCCCTTGTAAACCTCAGATCTGGCTAGTGGATTCAGCAATTTGCCTTCAAGAAATTGAAATTGGTAAATCTCTTCTTCTTTCCCAAATATATATAGAGGAAGCTCCTAAATCAGACAAGGATTTTCAAAAGAGACAATAAAGCTAGAGAAGAAAAAGAGTTCAAAGTTCAAACAGACACAAACATTAGTCCTCGGGAATTGAACCCATCAGCTGTTTTGCCTACTTTTTGCATTCAGACAGCTGTGTTGCACTTTTGTCGGAATAAGATCAGATCCCGAGGAAGAACTAATTATAAGAGATTTTACAGAACAAACTACCAAAAAGCTAGCAAAAGCTGATGAAGAAATAACAGTGAAACTGGAAGAATATAGAGAAGAGAAAGCAGTAGGGTTAAATAAGAAAACCCTAATAATACCTCTCGTTGTCTCTCACTGTCGGATTAAGCTGAATTGGTGGCAAAGCTGGATATTGGCAGAGGCAGAGAGAGGAAGGAAATATTGGTTTGGATTTGTCTACAGCCACTTCTACCAGCTACTGATAAAGACCCAACGCAACAAAGTGTGAAGAAAAGAGAATGAATGTAAGATTTCTCTCCCAAAGGGGTCTTTGTCTTTCTTATATGTCTTTGTCCAAGACCCCAAGCTTTAGAAATTTGAGAGAAAGAAAGCCAAACGGTGAAGGTAGAAGAGACTAACGGCTCACACCAATCACCAATCTTAAAAAGACTCAGGAAGACCCCAAAAAGGTAAATAAAGTGTATAAAGGGATATCATAAGTGGGAGTTAGTATCAAATTACAAAAGAGATTTTTTCTTTCTCTGGTGTGCTGAGTTTAAAATTGATGAGAGGTTGTAAAAATATTAAAACCACAGGGCAAAGTCAAGGATCATCTGCCAGTATACAAAGTAAATGACTGTTATGTGATTCATATATCATATTATTATTAAAATAATAAATGATGTTACAGTAGCGAAGGAAAATAACTTTTTTTTGAAATAGTAAATATTATTTTTTATTATACTTCTCAATTATAGCATTTAACAAATAAAATATTTTTTATTATATTATTTTTTTATAATTATAAACACAAATAGATAATTTTTTTTACGAAAAATATTTTTCTGCAAAACAAAAAGTCCTAAACGTAATTTTGGTTTTCCTTCAAATATAAATTGAATAATTTTAGTGATCTCTTAATTTAAAATACTTAATTTTAATTATTTTACAACATTTCACTTGATTTATTTTTGTTTCTTGGATTAAACTTCCGTCCAATTACTGTTAAGAAAATTGACATGTAATAAGGTATATTAATTTAATTCAATTTAAGATACTTTTATATCCTAATTTACATATACATATTAATCAATGAGAGGTTCATTTTGCATATATAAATTGAAATGAATTTGAAGGAAGAAGAAGATAATGGATAACACATGCACAGATATATATATATATATATATGTATAAACCAGGGTATATAAGTGAACTACATTTGTTATAAAATCTTAACTTCATATCAGTTTCTTCCTTTGTAATAAGATAAAAGTCTCATAAAATTATTAAAATTAATATGATTGAAATATTAGATGATCAAAATCATTAAATCTATATTTTAAAAAATAAAATTATATTTAAATTAAAATTAAAATATTTATGAATTTATTAGATCTAATGTAAATAAGTCTATTTATTGTGATTTTCACTCCTATTTTCATCTGTAAATTTTATTTTGTGTGTTCTTATAGTTTTTCACAATTACAATATGATCGCATCATATGTTAAATGTCTTATAAAAAAATCCTTTACCTTCATAAGAAATCTATAGAAAGTGATATTGGTGGTGACGTAATGGAACAGTCACCACCCATAGAAAGTTAGCATCAGAGGCTGACACAAAGATGAATTAGGCATGGTGGCCCCAAACAGCCCCCACCCATTCTTAGTCCCTACCATTTTCCACCATCTTCTTGAAGTCTAAACTGTAATGAAATTGTTATGATGATCTTGAGGAGTGACACTAGATCTCATAGATGTTCTATGTCTCAATTTGTCCTGATTTGCCACTTCTTGTAAAGCTAATTAATATGGCTTCTGTTCTTGTCTCTTTCTAATTAATACTCCATAAGTGATGGTTGTTCGGCTTATAATTAGCCTAATGATACAATGCTTGCAGGCCTTATATATTAATTTTCAACCTTACACCAAATGTATTGGGGCACCTACTTTTTAATTACAGTATGGTTTGAGATTTAACTACTTTAATGTGTAAAATATATTTTAAAAGGTAAAATATAATTTTTTTTAAAGTAAGATATATTTTAAAAAATTAAAATAGATCATATTGCTGGAAAAAAATTAAGGAAGTAGATAATTATAAATTTAAATTTATTTTTTAATTACTTGTTATTTATTAAATTTTGAACTATTGATTTTCTCATCAACAACTACGATGATCTTGCTTTATTATCTAAAATATATTTTACATATGTAAAATACATTTTACACCTTAAAGGAGTGAAATCCTAATCATATCTATCATGGTTTGGCTTATTACTATTACTATTATTATTATTATTATTATTATTATTATTATTATTATTATTATTATTATTATGATCTTCTCTCTGTGTAAAACTGAAAAAGTTCATGTCTATAAAGTGATATAGTTATTAAATTTGTCTTAAGTGTGACAAAAGAAAAGGTCAATGAAATGCTTTACACTGAGGGAAAATGCTGTGGCAATAAGTATATTAGGTGTGATAAATTTCATTCTAATAATTTGCTTAAAAGTAGCATAAACTTACTAGTATGTAATCAAATTAGAAAGATAAATCAGTTGAAATTGGGCAAGCAAACCAAATTACCTCTCTTGAATGCAGACAAAAAAGAGAGGAAAATTATTTTTATTATATTTTACAAAATAAACCTAAAAAATACTAATCTAATCATTATAAATATTTATTTTATAAAATTTAGTTATAACCCTCATAATATATAAAATTGCATCCCACAACTCTTTCATACAAATAGGAATGGCAATGAAAATAATTATTAAAACTAGAAATAATTTATTTTAAAATATTTTAAAATTATATTATTAACACCACAAAAAAAAAGTATTTTAGCGACCGAAACTAGTGACCAAATTTTTTCAGTCTCTAATTGCGATTGAACTAAGACTACTTTGTGACTGATTAGCTAAGAACAGAAAATATGATACGTTTAAAAACTTAGCCACCGAATTAATGACCGAAGTGGTTCAGTAGCAAGCATTTTGGTGGCTAATCAGTTGCCATGTAGTTTCCAACTGCGAAAATTTTGTATTAGTTATAGAAATTTTTTGCGACCAAAAAGTTTGGTCACCATATTGTATCTAGATTCTTTAGCCACTTAATTTATTCGATTGTAGTTTGAGACAACTTTTTTTTCTTTAATTTTAGAGCTGTTTGGCGATTGAATCAAAGACTGATTGATTTGGTCTCTAAGTGTAATATTTTCTCGAAAAAGCACTTAAAGTAACCTAACTTTGTTTCTTTCTAGCAAGTTTCTTCTCATTCTTCCTCTCAAGCTCATTTACTGTCTTTATAGTCCATCTCCTTGAAAAATTTGAAAATTCCCCTTTTCATTCTCCATTCAGCTGTAGCATTTGTGGATTTTGAAATTTTTTAGGTGGCTGAGGGACAGAGACCGAGGGATGTTTTCTTCAATCTTTACACTTCTTCATTCTCCAAGACACCATGACACTGCAGAAGACCACCGGGACGCAGCAGGTTGGCCAATGTAGGAGTTCAGCAATGACACCCATGCCATTGTCTCATGCTGTCGGCCTCTGCTTCGACTTCGACAGTGTTATATGTGAAATTTGGTTCACCCCAGTTGGACTCGTGAGTGGCCTAAGAGCGGCAAAGGACCGGCTCGAAGAATGCTTAGATCGCTACACCTTCAGTTCGCATTGCATAGCAACCTCTCCAGCTCAAGGTCGCGCATGACAGAGCAAGCTTGACCTCGACTTCCCATCCTGAGGATGGGCATGTTCCCAGATTGAACGACCTGGCTAAATAAGTATGACTAGCGACCTGGGAGCTCGCTGTACCGAATACCCATTTACACATTGCCCAGTAGACACATTGGGTCTATTTACTGAAAATAATCTGCAATAGCTGAATAGCAAGGTTTTGTCTGTTCATTCTGACTTGTATAATAAATGTTGATGTAATAGATTTACTGCATATGAAATTACTATTGTAACCTCCTATCCTCTATAAATATGAGGAAGGAACCCTCTACAAAGGGAGAGAATATCTTTTTGATAGGCAGAAACTCTGCTAAAATAGAGAGAGAGCAAGAATATGCCGACACTATGTGAGGAAGAAACACTATTTGCTGAGATCTTTGTAGAAATACTTTCACAATAACACACTAACGTGGACGTAGGGTCCGATTTTATCCAGATTTGGGTGAACCACATTAAAAATCTTGTGTCACCTTATTGCTCTTCTTTTCAACTTTGTGTATTTCGCTGATTTGACATGTTTGAACTAGTTGACGGTCAGAGATCCCGGAAGAATCCCCCCTGTTGGCCGGAGTTTGGCTTGTTACCAAAATCCGACGTCAATAGATAGCTTCTTAGCTCAGGTATGATTTCGAACCTTCTGCTTCAACTCCATTCAATATTAGATTTGATTCTTTTGTGCTTAATTGATTTTGTAATTTGGGCCTCCATTCTATTCTAGAGAATAAAAATGCAGATTGATTTTTTTATAATTAATTATTGAATCTATTGTTTTGTTTGATTTGTTTACGATAATATGATTGTTGCTTGTAATTTTTCTGGTCTACTAATTTTTTTTGGACAATAATTGTTGTAAAATACATTTTGATAAAAAAAAAAGGAAAAATATGAAGAAAGAATGGGAATTTATATGAATAAGATTAAGAAAAAAATTTTGCTTTCAAGAAGCATTGTGATGTAGGTTGCGGTCAATAATTTAAGCCTGCATCAAGTCTGATGTTGCATGTATTTCTGAATATGTTAGTTTTTTACTTTCAGAGGATGATCCTCAAAGTTTATGAAAAGACATTCTAAACATATGAGTTGAATATTATAGGATACTATGAAGACAAATGTTGGTGCTATGTTGGCATGCACAGATAATGTTGTTCTTCTTGTTAGTGCAGTTTTTGATGCAATTAGAGAGCTTGACAATCAAGGGGCTCAATACTATGATCCTTTGCTCATCACATCTGCATCATCTCTGGTTATTTGTGATAAAATTTGGTTAGTTAGATTTGGTGCTATGTTGGCATGCACAGATATTTTTTTTATGATGTGTAGAAATTGTTTATTTGTGATAAAATTTGGTTAGTTAGACTTTGCCATTGACATTGTAGGCATGATCATCAAGTTGGTATTCCCCAGAAAAGATGTTTTGCATTTGAAAGTTCTACTTAAGTAGCTAATATACTAATTTGGCCTTTGTACTTGTTAGCTTCACTGATGTCGTAAAGATTAGTCTTCAGTCTTCACTTGCTGTCCATACTTGGGGTTATTTGCAAATCTATTGACTTTTAGGTTCATTTATTAAGAATGTTTACCATAGCTTCTCTTTTGTTTTCTAGTCTTGCATGTCACAGATAATGAGTGGAGTCATACACATATTGAATGAGCGTTTCCTGTAACTGTCACACTACTAGCAGCGTGTGTATTTTATGCTGTGCTTTTATAGTTCTATGTTGCTAATAGGATGTTTTTGAGTTGTCCATGCAAATTGTATTTGATCTTGAGCACAAGTTACTGTTGGCTGGGTTTATAGAAACTCAAGTTTTACTGTCAAAATGAACCATCTCATCAGAAGCCATCCCTGTTGATGTAAGTTCCATTTTCTACCACAGTTGATTGTTACTTTCTCTCAACTAATGGAACAGAACATAAACATCCTGTAGTCTCAGGGATGAGTAAAATAATAGGTTGTACGAACCTTGAGCATGGGTTAGTGTCCAAATACAACAAGCACATATCAAAGTGTCTTCATATATTCCTAGAACATATCAAAGTGTCCTTATATATTCCTATGATCCTACTATAAGTTATTAGA
>JANHAO010011413.1:0-17032 GCA_026873985.1 Saraca asoca | reverse complement strand
CTAGGATGCTGTGAAACCTTATTCTGGTGGATCTAGGGTAGTTTCCTTAACCTAAGGGGAGAAGAAATTTTTGAAATTTCCCAGCTCTTGCTACCCCTTAACCCAAGGAAACTCAACATATAGTACCTTTTTTAGGATAATCTAAATTGTGTATAGTGTAAATAGTAATAATTCTAAGCAACTTATTGCAATCTAACTTACTATGTAGGCCAAGACTGAAGTGACGAAATAGATGCGAATAAAAGTCTAGCACTATGACAAGCTTTACGATCTATATGCTATAGATAGAGCAACTAATAGACATACTCAAAGTGCTGCTGATATGATTAATCAATATGAGAGGGAAGGAATCAACCTTAATGACTCCATTGAATGCATCGACTTGTATGAAACTAATTGAAACATGGGCAATGATACCACTTTAGCTAGAAACATGGATGCTTTCAATTCATTTAGTGATAAATCCAATCACAGTCATGGAACTTCTTCCTCTAAAAGTTCCAAGAGCAAAGCGCCTATGGCTAACATACTTTAAACTCATATTGAGAAAATGACAGTGGAAATTAAGGATCTAATCAATGTGCTAAAAAAAACAAACTATTCTTACGATATATCCATTGCAATGCTTGAAAGACAAGCAATAGTTGCTAAAAAATAGGCTGAAATTGCACAACAGAGCCTCACCATTCTTGAGCAAAGCAGACCTTGTTTTTATAGTGAGAAGGATGTGTAGGCTGAACTGGATGCATTAAACATAATGCCAGAAATTTAGATGAAGTGTTATCAAATTTTATGTCAAGATGAGTAGGTGAAACGTGAGTTTTTTGGAATTCCACACTTCAAGCCAGATGATAATCTTCTAACCCTTCGACTGAACTGTAGATGTAATTATGGATTTTTTGCATTCTCTACACTTGTAGACTTTTGATATATATGATGGCTACTTGTTTTAAGATTCATGGCTATTACTAGCTTTTATTTTTCCTAACCATGTACTGTAATTTGAACTATATGTCTTCTGTAAGATTATTCTATACATCAACTTCTTTGGATTTGCATATACTTTTGTTACATCCATTTTATATGTGATGTAAGTTTTCGAAATAGGCTTGTAGGAATTAATTCGTGAATCGATTTATCAACTGTTAGCAACTTACAAATCGATTCGAGAATCGATTCAAAGTTAGTATCATAAACAACTGCATGACAGAATTGAATCGTGAATTGATTGAGACTATCTATAAAGAGGTCATGAATCAATTACCTAATCAATTCACAAAAAATTATTAATGATGAAACAATTTTTCAGCACAGGCCTTCAAGAATCGATTCACAAATCGATTCATAAGGGTTAGTAACTTATGAATTTAATTCGACAATTAATTCATAGGTAGTATCATGTCATGAATTGATTACCTAATCGATTCACCAAATTTTGCTAACCTTTGGTGAAAACCGTTTTCCAAAATAGGCTTATATGAATCGATTCACGAATCAATTCATACATGAATTGATGTGTGAATAGATTCATAATAAATGTTTTCTTTCTCTTTTTTTTCCTCTTATTTTCTACCTAACAAATCAACAAAACTCTATTTTTTTCTTCTCATATTCTTTCCTCAATTTTTTCTCCTCTACCAAGCATGGGGTTAGAGTTGATGGTATATCAATGTATCAAATATTACTTCAAATCATATCATAAGGGTCATATTTTGATGAATACTTTCTTTATGGGATAGAGAGTGGCTATTAAGACCTGTAGTACAGTGGGCTAAGTGAGTCAAATGATATGCTATAGACATTCCAATGATTAAATTAGTAACATTCATGAGAGAGGAAATCAAGTATTTAACATTAAATTAAGGTATATTTGTGCTTTTAGAGGTGGATCCAAAAATTCATGTCCTTTGAAGAATAAGTTTGCTTGTTGTTCCAAGGGAAATCTATGAAGTTATATAAATTTAGCCCCAAGGACAATGAAGGTTAGTATCTCATAGATTTGAGTAGAGCTATTGAAATGGACTTGGGTCTATGAATGAATCCACGAGTTTGCAAAAAAAAAAGAGAAAAAAGTGAACTAGAATTCATAAATCATGGTTTGTTAAAATGTGGACCTGAACTAGTCCAATCCATTGGGTCCACAATCTATATGAACTAAACCTAATAGTTCACAGATAATTTTTTTTTTGTTTTTCATGCTTTCATTTTTAAATTTATATATGTTAGAGCATGTATTAATGGAGCTTATTTGTCTTTTTTATGTTTCTTGGAGAGTTAATAAAACATGTAAAATGTGTCTCTGTATTGAAGCTTATATGCTAAATAGTTACATATACGCTTTTTATTTTGTGAAATTTTTTTGGAATCTTTTTAAGTTTTTCTTTAATATTTATAGACTTTTTTTTCAGCATTGAGAATGTTATAAATATGTGATTTTAGAATCTATAATCATTATTTTAGGTTTTAAATTATTTTAAAAAGGTTTTAAATGATTTTAAAAAATCACAAGTTTTAAGACATGGATTGCTATTTGGGTAGTCAACAATTTTTATAGAACTATTTGGTCCAATTCGTTTATGACAAGCCTACAAACAGATTAGACAAGTTCATTTGATAGCTCTAGATTTGAGGTAGGACATGATCTTTAAGAAGTACTTTGGTTAAACCATGATGACTCCATAATAATCTTGATAATTAAACTCGATGGCCCATCTAAAACTTGGATTCACAAAATCTTAAGCTTTAGCCTCTTGGACCTTGGACCCTAGTCGCCTAACTTGACTCTCCTAACTCAAAAAAATTGGGCTTAAAAAAATAAATTCAAATAATATTCAAACTCTTTTTTTTTTCAAATCTAATTAATAATTGGGTCAGGCTCAGGCCAAGCCGACCCAAAATTTATATATATTATAATTTTTTTTCTATTACATTGAAAAAATAACTAAATAAAGGAAAAAAAATCTTTTACCTATGCCTGCAACAGTAGTAAACAACTTAGGAATAGAAGTTGGAAGGGGATAAGAGGAAGAGTTATAGATATTTGTCTTTATAAGCTAAGTAAGCAAGACCTCAACATCTTGAACCATTGTTCTGAGCCTTATAGAAGTTGTAGCATATTGAGATAATATAGTAACAATCTAAACTCCAAGGAGAAAGATATTAAAATTGGAAGCTTATGTAACAAGTGTCTCTATGAGAAGTTGTCTAACGTTTAGAGAATGACTTGAAACTTAGGTACTAAGCCCAGGAGGGTAAAAATATCCCTTGTAATCAGCTAATTATCTGCCATAATGGCTAGATGACATTGAAAGTGAAAAAAAAATGGTGAGGCAATTCATACTTATGACGATCCTAGTTGATTTGATAAGCTTCCAACAGAAGTTGACCATGCCTAGACGTTGAAAGTGAAAAAAAATGGTGAGGCAATTCATAATAATATCCTGTTAGACAAAGGCCAAGATATCTTGAGTGATGACATAATTGAGGCCTTGCATAAACTTTCACCATAAAGTAAGAGCTACAATTGGATTAGAAATTTCTGCTTTAAAGATGGCTTAATTTTTGCATAAACAAATGATAAATAATATGCCAGCTAGAGGGTAGGCTAGCTAATTATGGATTTTTATAGATGATTGCCTATTGAGGCATATTTGAATCTAGTGAATTACATCAAGAGTGTCCAATATTTTTGGTCTAATTGACAAACTTGAGTCAAACCAACGTGCTAAAAAAAAAAGGCTATTGATGAATAGGTGTTGCAAATTATCATTATGCAGACCATAGAGAGCACACATTTGAGGCATAATAATATGTTTGTGGTGAAGAAAATCTACAATGGGGAGGATGTGATTGCATAACTTTTGGAGGATGATTTTGACCCTGAGGGGTAATTTCAACCTGTACAGTTTATCCCAAGGGAAATATGAAGGGTGATGTAGTTGTTAAGTAAGAAGTTGGTAGCCCTGGAGGTCTCTATAAGAGCTAGAAGTTGAAGCAGTTTAGACTAGCCAATTAAGAGTCCCTAGAATTGAGAAAATTTTTTTAGATTTGAGCTACAATATGAAAGGGATAAAGTATATTGAATTTTTGAATTGCTCATCTTTTCAAGTGGAGATCTATAAAATCATTAGGAGAATAGTTATAATATAAATTTATTTATAATATATATTATAAAATGAATTTAACATATAATACATAAATTAGTTATAATTTATTGATTTTTATAATGATAATTATTTTATTTAACATAATTAATAATTATATAGGTTTAAATATATTATTATTTAATTAAAATATGTTTTTATTCAAAAAAATTTAATTATTTTTAAAACATTAATTATAAATTAAAATTAAAAAATAGAAAGATTTGGGCCTTGGGCTATGAAAAAAAAAAATCAAGTCAGACTACTTTTTTTTTTAAAAAAAAGGTTTGGTTTAGTCCGGCTCATTAGCCAAGACTTGATCTATGATTACCTTTACCCCTTGCTTATGCCCATAATCACCTTTTTGGATTTAAACCCTCTACTAATGGCCTAATTTGTCAAGCATGACTATACTAAACACGTAAAGGGTTAGAAACCCTATTTTCTCATGCAATATAACATTTGAAATTATATATATCCATACTTTGGTGCACCAAAAAAGAAAACATGAGTATCTATTTTTTCAACATCTCAAGTTTTTCCTAATCATTAATATTAAGCTTTATGAAAATTGTTTAATTCATTAAAATTTAATTAATTTATTTTTTTTATGATCTAATATTTTCAATAACATATCATCATGATATTGAGGACATATGAGTTTCCCAACTTAAAGACTCTTAAATATCTAATCATAAATTGAGACATGAAGTGAAAAGGAGAAAATTTAAGTTCTTCCATCTCTTATTTTTGTTAATATTGAATATTTTTTACTTTTGATATTATATAGTTTTATTGTTTTTATACTCCATTTTTTTATTCTTTATGAGAAAGAATATATCATCTATTATTTCACATCTCAAATGTGCTTTCGAACTAGCAATATCAAAGAAAAATAAACTTAATATATATATATATATATATCATCAAGAGATTGTTATTTTGTTCAATCATAAGAAGACAACAATTCAAAATAACAATCTCTTGATGGAAAAAAAAATTATAAAGCCTGCCCAACTAGTTCTATTCATTCCTTGAAGTGAATACAATAACAAGTATGTTAATAAATATGTTAGTTAAGTTATGGATCTAAATAGGTCAATGAGTCATAGGCCTATTGTAATCCTACTTCTTGTATGTATTTTTCAATATACATAGATATGTTAGCTTCATTGTAGAGCATGATTTCACAATTCCTTCTCTTTCTTAACATGGTATCTAGAACTTCCTAAAACTTTAGATATCTTTTCTCTCTTCCTAGCCTAATAAAAAAAGTGCCTTTTTTTTTCTCTTCTATTTTTCTCTTTCTCTTTTTTAAATGCCATAAGTCAGTTTCAATTTGGTGGCAATGTTCAAATTGCACGCTTAGCAGTGAGTATCCAGCGATTGGATGCAATTTTTGTGGAGGCTGTTAGTTATCTATTTTGGCAAAAAACCAGGTTTGTTTGAAGGCATTTGAAAGCATAAATCAAATCTATCCAGAGGGCTTTAGAATGTTTGAGGCAACAAGTGGCAAAATTGGGTTGACTAGGCAGCAAACCGGTAAAGGGCGATGAAGGTTAGGTGGTGCATGCATCACATGTGCTCTGTTCTAGGTGGCGCATAAGGTTCGAGCGTTAAGAAAATAAGTGACACGTAAGGTGCTTTTTGGCGACGCGTTTCCTCCTATGGCTTCTTCAACAACCACCACACCCTTTGTGTGGTTAGATATTTGGTTTGTAGACTTCTATTGTGATTTTCTAATTTTTTGAAGATTCTAGTGCTTTTTTTTAAAAGAATTTTGCTCAAGATTTTGTGATGGCTAACTCCACTTCTGATTTGAACATAAAATATAAAGACTTTTTGTCTTCTCATTCTACAACTCCTAGTGAGTCATCTTTTTTTATTGGATGTAGTACTTGAAGGGATATGGTAGTACTAGAGAAGGAATAGGAAAGGGCTGTAATTCTAGTAATACCTACATTTGCCATTATTACAAAGAGCCTAGATATATTAAGAGGAATTGTACCAAATTGATTAAAAAAATGTACCTCTATCTCGATTTGCGCATACTACCATTATTAATCCAGCTAGTACTCATACATGTAAACATGATATCACTCAGAACATAGCCATGTTTAAAAATGAATATGCTTGATACATTCAATTCAAGGCCTCTCAGTAATCATCACTCACCCAATCCATTGTCATTATAGTTTATACAGGTAATCCTATTGCGTGCCTTTCCAATTCTAATTTTATATGGGTTATTGATTCAAAGACTACTAATCATATGACAGGTAATACAGGTATCTTGTCTTCTTTTCAAACCTTTTCTAACTCTTTATTACTTTAACAAATGGGTATATTGCTTATGTTGTTGAAAGTGGTACAATAAAGTTGCATCTAATATTTCTTTGTCTAATATTTTATGTCTTCCCACGTTCCTATTTAATTTGTTTTCCATTTGTCAATTTACCTGTACGTATAACTGTGGTGTTTTCTTTCTTCTTGGTTATTGTATTTTTTAGGATCTTTTGACAAAGAATATTTTTGATGGAGAAACGTATCTGGTGGGTTGTACTTGATTAATGAAAAAGTCCCTCAGCCAATTGTTGCTACCATTACCCTTACTTCGTATTAATTACCTTGTCATTTGGGTCATCCTTACTTAGTGTCTTTAAAAAAAATTATGTTCTGGTTTGAGTTCTATTTCTACTTTAAATTGTAAGTCATGTCAGTTTGCTAAATAACATCCTTGGTCTTATGTTTCTCAATTCAATAAACAGGTTGCATCCCCTTTTAAGTTAGTATATTTAGATTTTGGGATCCTTACCAGTTGTTTCAAAATTTGGTTATTATTACATTGTCACTTTTGTAGATGATTATTCAAGAGCTATTTAGCTTTATTTCATGAAAAATCAATCAGAATTATTTGCTATCTTTTATGCCTTCCATGATAAAATTAAGAATCAATTTCAAATATCTAAATGCAATTTATGAAGTAATAATGCTTAAAAGTATTTTTGAACATAATTTTCCTCATATTTGTCATAACATGGTATAATTCATTAGTTATCTTAGACAGTTATTCCATAACAAAATAGAATAGTTAAAAAAAAATCATCACTTAATGGAGGTTATCCATACTTTCTCTTTTTCATATGAAAATATCTAATGTGTTTTGGGCAAATGCAGTTTCCATAGCTTGTTTTCTGATCAATCATACGCCATCTTTAATTCTTGATGGTCAGCACCCCATTATAGATCCTAATCAACTTCATCTCCCCAACCAACTTCTTCCTCGCCAGATCCTCCTCCTATACCTTCTGACCTTGATTTGCTTATTACTACACGAAAAGGTATTTGTAGTTGCGCTCAGAAAGGCACCTAAAATCACCTTATCTTATCTCTATTTTTATGTCATATTCATCCTTATTTCTTTACAATCCTTTATTACCTCATTGGATTTTATTATTGTCCTTAAATTAGTTTCAAAGGTATTTTCTCATGATGGTGATGTGCTGCTATGTAGGAAGAAATGATAGCTCTTAAAGTAAATCAAATATGGGATGTTGTGACTTGGCCACTTGATAAGTAACTTATTGGAAACAAATGAATGTTTACTATGAAAATTAATTCAAATGGTTCTGTTGCTTAGTTGAAAGCTCGTTTAGTGGCCAAGAGGTATGCTCAAACTTATAGCATAGATTATTCTGAAACCTTTTCTCCAATGGTTAAGATTATTTTAGTTCTTTTATTTATTTCTCTTGCTGCCTCTCAAAACTAGGCTATTCATTAATTTGATGTCAAAATTGCTTTTCTACATGGTGATTTACTTGATGAAGTGTATATGGAGCAATCAATTGAGTTTACTGCTCAGGAGGAGTATGGAAAAATGTGCTGGTTAAAAAAGTCATTATATGGATTGGAACAATCTCCTCAAACTTGGTTTGGAAGATTTAGTAATATGATAATGGAATTTCAGATGAAGAAATTAGTGACCACGATCATTCTGTGTTCTATAAACAATTAGATTCGGATTGTATTCTTTTGACCATCTATGTAGATGATATTATAGTTATTGGCAGTGATAGCTTGGGTTTTCAAAATTGAAAGCTTTTCTTCCAACCAAATTTTTGACTAAAGACCTAGAAGCATTTCAATACTTCTAAGGAATTGGGATTGTTTGAAATAAGAAAAGAATTTTCTTATCACAAAGAAAATATGTTCTTGATCTTTTGAATGAAATAAGTTTACTTGGCACCAAACCATGTGATACCCTTATAATCTAAAATGTTAAGCTTGAATTGAAAGATGAAGAGTTACTAGAAGATCTAAAACGATATAAACAGTTAGAGGGGAAACTAAACTACATTACTATCACTAAACTTGACATTGTTTTTTCAATAAGTGTAATAAGCTAGTTCATGAATTTTCTAACAACCTCTTATTGGGATGCAATCATATGTATCCTAAAAAATCTCAAAAAAGTACTCGGGCATAGAATTTTATACAAAAATCAAGACAATTGCAAAGTAGAAGGCTTTTTTGATGTGAACTAGGCAGGATGTCCTATGGATAATAAGTTTATTTTATGGTATTATGTGTTTGTTGGTCGAAATCTTGTATCCTGGAAAAGCAAGAAACAAGCTATTGTGTATAGGTTAAGTGCAAAATCTGAATATCAAGCAATGGCTTATGTTATATTTGAGCTTGTGTGGATTTCTTACCTTCTTCATCAACTTGGGGTTGAGTCTTCTAAAACCATGTAATTATGGTGTGATAATTGGATTGTCACTCAAATTGCTACAAATCTAGTCTTTAATAAGTGAACAAAGCATATAAAGGTTGATTGCCATTTTGTTAAGTAGAAACTCCAGGAAGGCATTATTGATCCTAGACATATGAGAACTGGGAAACAACTTGTTGATTTATTTACTAAAGCACTTTCGAGAAAATGAATTGATAATATTTGTAACAAGCTAAGCATAATTGATACCCATGCTTTAACTTGAGTAGGAGTGTTACTAAATAAGTTAGTTAAGTTTTAGACCTAAATAGGTCAATGAGTCATGGGTTTATTATAATTTTACTTGTTATAAGTATTTTTCAATATAAATAAATATGTTTACCTCATTGTAGAGTATGGATTCACAATTCTTTCTCTCCTGACAAGGTAAATGGTTTGGGTGTGGATGAAGCAGTAGTTATAATCATGGTCGTGGAAGAAACCAAACTGATTATTACAATTGTTGTGATTATAAATAATCACAAAATTATTTCTCATCACAAGAAGTGGGAGAATAATAAAAAGAACTCAAAAGGTTATATATATATAAACTACTGATGTGATATGAAAGGACATTGATCACGTACCTATTATATGTTTAAATATCTTGTAAAATTTTATCAAGCCTCATTTAAAGGAAAAGAAAAAAAATGTTGGGGCAAATTTTATTTATAAGAATAATGCCTTTATCTATGATCTTTAAGATATAACACATTTTAGATGTGACATATTTCTTTGAACACCTAAAAGAAGAATTGATTATTTGATTAGTAATAACAATGCCCAAAAATAGCTTTTCTGAAAATATGGACACTCACTAGTCTTTAGTTGGATAAAAAGTTAATATTGAAGATTTTTGTATCGTGGATAATGCAACAATGCACAATATTCTTAAGAATAAAAAATATTTTCTAAATTAATGATTGGTGAAAATTGTGTTATTTGGTAGTACAAAATTGATTGAAGGTTCCAAAAGAGCAAATATGATTTTACCAAAAGAAATATAAATAGCTATAAATAAAGACTTGTTGTTAACTAAGTCTTGGAGAAACTAAGTTTTAGAGACACATGATAGAATGTATATCACATTGAAATAGTAAATGAAAAGGATATTGAATATCTTTATATTACAATTGTTGTTTCATGGAAGAAAAATGTACTAGAAAAGTTATCATCATTTTTTTAGTTTGTAATACACATATATTAATCTAATCGAAACACATGCTATAGTAAACTAGAAGTTCACTAATAAAAATGTTTTCACAATAATGCAAAAAAATCATTGAAAATTTGCATACATTAAAGAACCTGAAGGTTCTTTAAACTAATGAGTATTCATGTGCATCTTATTCTCAAGAAAAATTAATTAGAAGACCATCACCAGCTAAAGTTAGACGAGATCTCTAGCATTTTTGGAATAAATACAAGTTAAAATATGTCGATCTATTTATCCACCATGTAAGCCGTTTAAATATTTTATGATTTTAATTGATGCTTTAATAAGATAGTCACATTTGTGTTTATTGCCAATTGACAATCTAGCCTTTGTGAGACTACTTGCTTAAATAATTTGATTTTGATCACCATTTTTTGATTATGCAATTAAAATAATATGTCTTGCTAATACTGGTGAATTTATGTCAAAACCTTTAATATTATTGTATGACAACTAGAATAATTGTTGAACATCTCCAAATATGTTCATACAAAAATGATTTAGCTAACATTATTTATTTTAATGTCTCAAATTATCAGCTATATCATTGTTTAAGAAAATAATACTCCTTCTATATTAAGAGACTTACAAACTTTACATATTGTAGGATTTGTATGCATCAAGTCTATAAATTTTCATCAAATCTCTCATTCATAATTGGCTTTTGCCAAGAGCTATATCTTTTTATATATATCTAAAAAATTTAAATATATGAAAATCCTTGAAGGATTGGAAATGCATAAATCAATTTAATTAAAAAGATCTTTATATGAGTTAAAGCAATCTGGATAGATGTTGTATAATTGTCTTAGTGAATATTTATTAAAAAATCATATATGCCTTTATTTTTACTAAAGAAATATGAATTTGAGTTTTTTTTTTATAATTACGGTATATGTTGATGATTTGAACATTATTGGCACTCATCAAGAGCTTCCAAATGGTAGTTGAATATTTAAAAAAGGTGTTTAAAATGAAAGATCTTAGAAAATAAAATTTTTGTTGTGGCCCGTAGATTAAGCATTTAAATGATGAAGTATTTATTTATCAATCAAATTACATTAAAAATGTCCTAAAATGTTTTTACATGGATAAATCATATCCATTAAGTACCCCATTTATTGTTTGATTATGTAATGCTAATAAGGATTCTTTTCGACCTTGGGATAATAATAAAAAACTTATTGATCCTAAAGTATCATATCTTAGTGCAATGGTACACTAATATATCTTGCTAATAATACATGAGTAGCATTGGTAGGATCTTGAAAAGTCTCTTGCAACACTAAAGAAGTATCAAATGAGGTTGAATTTGAAAAAATGCGTGTTTAGGGTAAAACCTGAAAAGGTCTTCGATTTCATGATCACCGAATGGGGTATTGAGGCCAACCTGTCTAAGTACCAAGCCATAATCAACATGAGAGGCCTAGCAACATTAAAGGAGGTGTAAATACTCAACAAAAGGGTTGCCCTTGCTTGCTTTATGTCTAAGTCAACTGATAAACATGCCCTTTTTTTAAGTTGTTTAAAAATGTTAAAAATTTCAAATGAACTAATAAATGTGAACATGCTTTCCAAGAGTTAAAAAAGTATCTAGTAATGCCATCCATACTTACTCGACCGAAGTCAGAGGAAACATTATATATTTACTTAGCGGTAATAACAAAAGCAGTAAGTTTGGTACTTATTTGGGAAAATAAGGATGAATAGAAATCGATGTACTTCATGAGTTATACATTGCACGGTGCTGAAGTTATGTACCAAAAGATAGAAAAATTGGCCTTTGCCTAGCTAATTAAAACCTTATTTTTAAAATCATCATTTGAACAAATGCTTTAATGCGATAGGTTCTACAGAAGCCTAACTTAGCAGGGTGATTAGTGGCTTGGGCAGTCAAGTTGTCTAAGTATGGGCTTATTTATAAAGCAACAAAAGTAGTCAAAGCTCAGACATTAGCAGGATTTATGGTAAAATTAGCAAACAGGGAGAGCTTAGATTAGAAGGCCTAGCTTGGACATTATATGTAGATGGCTTGTTGAATGGCTAAGGCAGTGAAGCAAAAAGGTAGTCTTAGAAGAGCCCACTAACTTGATCCTAGAGTATTTGCTAAAGTTTGATTTTAAGGCAACAAACAACTAGGTAGAGTACGAGGCATTGATAATAGGGTCAAAATTGGCAAAAGAAGTAAGGGCATGGTCTTTAAAAATCTTGAGTGATTCTTAGTTGGTAATTGCCCAGGTTAGGAGAGATTATGAAGTGAAAGAACCAATGTTAGCAAAATATACCAGTGCATCCAAGAGCTTAGTGAAAGAATTCAAGGTTGAACTCATGAGGATCTTGATGAAGGAGAATGAGTGGGTAGATGCGTTAGCTAGTGCAAAGCAACAGTGAATAACAAACAATCATTCAGGAGATATTGCAGACCCCTTATACGGATAAGGTAATGTGCATAGATTAGAAGGAGTCATGGTTAACCCCAATCATGATGTTCTTGGAAGAAGAGCGATTACTAGAGGATAAAAAAGAGGCCAAAAAGGTTGAACAAAGAGCAGCATGCTTCTTTATGGAAGGAAGACAGCTATATAAGAAGAGTTTTTCCCTTCCATCATTACGATGCCTTCGGCCAAGCAAAGCTAATTATGTTTTGAGAGAAATTCATGAAGGCATTTATGGTTCCCATTTGGAGAAGTAGCAATCATGTTAAAGGCCATATAGTAGGGATACTTTTGGTTGAAGATGAAATAAGAAGGCTTGGAACTAGTATGAAGCTATGAAAAATGCCAAAAATTTGTAAAAGTCCAAAGAAAGTCGACTGTTGAGCAAATGTCCATCTTCACTCCTTGACCATTCAACCAATAAGGGATTAATTTGTAGGTCCTTTCCTAGTAGCTTTCGATTAATTAAAATATGTGGTGGTGGCAATTGATTACTTTACAAATGGATAGAAGCTGAACCCCTTGCAACCATAACCTTAAATAACATACAAATATTCATTTGGAAAAATGTCATTTGTAGGTAGAACCTTTATGAATATAAGACTTGATATAGGAAGCTTGCTAATGGTTTCTTTCAGGTATGGCCTCTTTACCATGATCATATTGGATAACAGGAAGCAATTTGCCAGTGGTCACTTCCAAAATTTCTACCTCAGGTATAATCTCCTTTATGCACCTATTTCTGGTGATGCAGGTCTCACATATCTTAATATGAAGCTTAGGAATCAAGCACAGATTTACTTCTATTGGGCATCCCTGGTTAAATGGACAAGTTGAGCTGGAAAACAAAATTATCTTAAAAGGATTGCTTAAAAGACTGAATGAGGCAAAAGAAAGATAGCTTAAAGAGCTGTCAAGTGTCCTATGGTTGTATAAAACTACTATGCACTTAACTATTCGTGAAAACCCTTTAATGTTGACATATTGAAGTAAGGCTATGCTTCTAGTAAAGCTTGGACAATGCTCTAATTGAATAGAGCAATATGGGCAGTAAAGAAATAAATAAAGGTGGAGAGAAAAATTGGATATGCTAATTAAGACAAGAGAAATAGCTCAACTCTAAAATGAGTGTTATAAAGTGAAGATCATAAAAATGGCAAACAAAAGAATAAAAAGTAAGGTATTTACAAAAGGAGAAGTAGTCCTATGAAGAATGGATGAACTATAAAAGGTACAAGTCAAAGGAAAGTTAGTTGTTGCATAGGAAAGGCCATTTAAAATACAAGAGAACTTTCTCAACAATGCTTACCATATAAAAACTATATAGAGGAAACCTCTTCCCTGAACATAGAATCTAACACACTTAAAGCAATACCATGTATAGATCTAATCACTAAAAATGATCCCATGTACCTAGTACAATGAAATAAAAGTGAACATTTACATCATGTATGACTCAAAATTCGAGTAAATTCTTTGGTCGGGGCAAATCCCCGATATACCAAAATTTGAGCAAATCCCTCGGTCTGGGCAAATCTTTTGGTATACTCAAAATATGAGTAGATCCCTTAATATACTTAAAATTCAAGAAGATCTTTCGATTTAGGTAGAACCTTCGGTATACTCAAATCCAAGTAGATCCCTTGGTATACTCAAATCCCAACAGATTCTTCAGTTGAGGCAAATCCCTCAGTACACTTAAAAGTATAAGCACACCCCTTGACATTAACAAGAGTAGCTAAATTTAATCCCGCAAAATGGTGTTTAAACATATTCAAAGTGAATTAATTGACTAATAGAGATTCAGGCATTTGTCAATCCAGTAAAAGCTATGGAGCTCATTAAAGGCACACAAAGAGCAATATTAAGTAAATATATAAATTCATATAGTCATTTGGTTACGCAAAGAATAATATTAAGCAAACAAAATATATAACCTCATGTAGTTGTTTGGCTGCGCAAAGAGCAATATAAAAAAATATAAATTCATATAGTCGTTTAATATAGTCTTTACATAAAAAAGGGGCAATAACAGCAAGCTATAATAGTATAGTTCAAATGGAAAATCGCTTAGAGTAGCCTTTTACGTAGTCTTTACATAAAACAGAATTTGGGTCTTTCATCACCTCTACAAGAAGCTCCTCTTAGGACTTTGTCCCACCGTTAAACTTGGAAAGGTCACATAGGAGATCTTAGTAGTTATCATCTATGTTAGCAGAGAAGCTATCCTTCATGCTCATGGTGTAACTTTGATGGCTGTCAAAATCAACAAAAATAATGTTGAACTCCCAAGCTAACTAGTAGCAAGGGTAAGTCTAGGTCATGTTCGTAAAGAATAAAGATTAAAATTCATATGCTTACAGCATAATAAAATAGGGGGATAGGATACTAATTAGACTAGGAATTAAATTAAACAAGTAGAATGCATGCCAAATAGAACCAAAATTGAAGGAAAATCAAATGGAAAATGCTCAATCCAAGGAACTCTTGTAACCATTTCATTGACTAATCCTTGATACTAATGTTTCATTCCTATTTTGGCCATTTAGCTAAGGTATTAATTAAGTCTAACACTTAATTACACCTTATTAATTTCACCCTAAGATAATAAACTAAGCCCAACACTCAATTAGCATTTATTGTTAAGTTAACTACCCTTGATTCTCTAGGAAAATTGAATTGCCCCAGCAGCTCATCAACATCCTATTGCTACTTCACAGCTAAATAGCCATAAATAATTAGATTTGTCTATGGAAATTCAACTAGCATGAAACTGTTATGAACAATTAATCAATTGGTCATTTTAATCAACCACTCATATCAATTATAGGTAGTAAGAACAAAGAATTAAAAGAACTAAATTGGAAATAATTAAACAATCAAAACAAGTCTCACAATCATATAGGAATAGGAGCAAAATTTCCCTTAGATTGAAGTAGAATTTAACTACACATCAAAAGTAAAATAAAATACAAAGAATAAGGGAAAGAATAAACTTAATTAGACAGATGGAGTTTTGTCCTAGCAGATCTCATCTCCTCCAAAATTTAGAGACAATACAAAAGTGACGTGAAAAAGATCCTACACTAAAGGATTAGTTAGTTATCAATAAGTTTAGTGCACTGCCTTTAAGTTAAGTTGCAATTTTGGAATGGAAGGGGGCTTTTTATATGTGATGATCTGTATATGAAATATGATTTTATGACTTAGCTTTCCACTGGCCTTGACCTTGCATTAAAATTTGGTCTTTAACTTAAGTTATAGGCTAAACACCAAAACTGACATTTTGAGTGATCCAACCCATAACAGATTTGATCACTTAAGTTTACAACTAGATAATTAAGTCAAAACAATGTAGTTTTCTCTCAAGCTCTTCATAAAAGATGTAGAATTGGGTCTTAGCTAACAAATGGACTTAAGTTTGCATAAAAATGACTTTTATAACTCCACTTATGATAAAAATACTAGGTCAGCCTCCAGATCATAACACTACACTCTGCTTCGATTTTCAGGCTCTGTTTGACCTCCAAAACATCTAAACTGAGCTTTGGATTTTTCATGACATTTTTAGCCCTTTCTCTTATGCCCATAATCTTGAAACAATCTGAAACAATCTAAATTCACCAAATAAATTCAATTAAACACAAAAACATAGCAAACCACAAAACCAATCTTAAGTGTTCAATTAAGCACATAAACATGACAAAAGATCAAGTATGAAGGGGATATAAATTATATATAAATTGCATTCATCAAAGTCCCATCGAGGACCTTCCGCTTAGGTGCGGAAGGGGAAGTGAGGGTGTGATCAAGAGAGGGCAAATCATTTATAAGGATCACCTTTAGTCATGGCTTAGGTTGGTAAATCAAAGGGACAGTAGACTCTTGCTTCAGTTGAGCCTGAGTATCGACCCTTATTGATCACTTAGAATCTATAGAACCAATCAACAGTTTGAAAGCAAAGCTAGACAACTAATAGAAAAAGGAACTTTTGTTACCAGCACATTTTGAAGAGTAAATGGCCGAAAATAAAACCAAAAATATACGAATTGGTTTACCGATAAAAAGTGCAACCAAGAGCCAAGGAAGAACACAATAGAGAAAGAAGATACGTCACAATAGCTGAAACTTGTAGTGGTGGAATGATGTAGTTGCCATTAACAGGGCCAATTTGGCTTATATATAAATGGTCAAGACAAATCGAATGGCTAGAAAGAGCCAAAATGAATTGCTAGGATGGCAGCCCTGGAAAAATTTAAAGCTCTCAGAAAATACAAGATATCAGGAATATAGATGATCCTTGGGAAGGTAAGACTTTCAAGTGGTCAATTCCTCAGGAAGGAGGTACTTTGAAGCAGTCAACCCTTGGAATTCAAGGGTGTGTTTGTTAGTCTGGATGGGTGCCCTAGACCAATTTGATTGAGTTCTAGCACATCCTGGACTATACATTCTGTGCATTTGGATATAA
>JANHAO010011412.1:0-16985 GCA_026873985.1 Saraca asoca | reverse complement strand
TGTCTAATGAATCTTATTTTTCTTTTTATTTTAATTATTTCTAAAATTGGTTTTTTTTTTTTTTTTTTGGGGGGGGGGGTTTGATTTTCTAATAAAATGCAAGGTTTATTAATTTGTCGCCTCTGACTTTGATATTTTATCCAACATAAACACTAAGCTGAGTTGAGAATGCTATTTGAAATCAAGCTTATGACTTTGTGTGCATTTTATGAATGTTGGTGGATCGCCAATGCAACGCAATGTTTTAATGTAAATTATAAAATGTTTCCCTGTAATGCTTCCATTCACTTGGCAAGACTATTTTTTTTTTTGCTAGTTTTTATGAAAAACTTGTAATTTCAGTGTAAATCATTCATACTTTTTGCTTTTTTTTTTTCCCATAAAATGTTGCTACTTAGTAAAAACTTTAGGTATGACAAATCTAGTTTTCAAAATTCACGAATTTCTATGAATTATGAAAAAGTGTGAAAATTGTAAATTTTTTGGTACATAGTTGTACTTGTATGGGATCAAATCCCAACATTTCTAGGTGAATTTATTAAAAATGTCACTTAGTTTTAAGCCTCGTGGATGGTTACGGTACTGTTATGGAAGTCATCAGCCTTTTTGCTGGAATTGGATATGGCAGTATTCTTCTTTCGTTGGCAATGTGTTTGAAGAACATGACACGATATAGATGATTCAGTGACTTTTAACTATTTCACTGTACAAGCTCTGATTGCATTGATTTTGACTTGAGTCAGTTATGAAGATACTTAGATCATAATTAGATGCAACAAATAAAAAAAAATTCTAGAGTTTTCCTTTCTCTCAGGACCAGCTCTTTCGAAGAATGTTTAATGTTCTTAAATTATTCAAGAAGGTTTCCCCAATATGGGAGCCAACCTTAACAAATACAGCTGGATGTCCAATTGGAGCTTCTATCCATTCTTCACTTCCTTCTTTTGAGTATACTTTTCCTGTCCAAATATGTAGCCAGCCGCTTCTCTCTCCCACCGGAAAATAGGCCTTAACTTTATTTTTATCCTTGTCAAGGACGGGAACCACTAGGATCTCTGAACCAACCAAGAACTGCTGATAACTCAATTGATGTACATGATCGTCATTGGGGTAATGCAAAAATAGGTGGCGGCATACGGGGAGTCCTTTTTGTGCGGCTTCCTGAATACAAGATACCAGAATTGAAAATTTTGAAACTTGTGGAGTTTACTCATTTTGGAGTGAGAATAGAGTGAAAAGAATTCTGCGATCTCACCTTCACAAGTTGGATTCGGTAAAATTTCCATGCTGTGTATACTTTTACAAAGCGGGCAAAATGTGACATTGTTTGTTGGTTTGAATAAAATTGGCTGTTGCATGACGGTTTATTTCCCTGTTTGACAAAGATGAATAAATATTAGTAACTGATATAATCAACTAGAAGTGTTCTCCAAATAGAGTAATCACAGTGATTTGATTGAAATAATACGAATCGAGCTTTGTATGACTGTCCAACTTAGATACTTAACCTTTTTTTGGAGCCATAAGATGAATCCTGTCATTCAGAAATGAGGTATTTTATGAACTAACGTCTTATATATGTATATTTTTTACTTTTTCCCCTGAAGAATAAGCATCTATAACTCAAAATTTTATCTTTCAAACTGTATCATGTCATTCTAATTTGTATCATTTCTGTAGTATGAAGCCAATAAAATTCTTGCTATGATGTATCCATGCTCAGTATAAGTAAGATGACCATAAAGAAAAAACTTAGTTGTGATTAGGGTTTCATCATGCCATATTGCAGGTATTCTACTTACTTCGTGGGTCCGGAAGACCGTTGTGAAAGAGTTCAGCTCCATCCATCGCAAAAGCAACTCTTGACTTCTTCGATATTTAATTAGAGGTAAGTTCACTGTACAGTAACCCCCAATATCACTGTGATTGAAAGCATACCCAGAAATTCCACTGCTTAGTAGGCCAACCACAGAACTCTTTATGCCATCATTTGCCTGCCAACTCACCATTTGATCTCCTTCCCAGAATAGCATCCCCCACTTGGGGCTATCTCTAAAACCAGCCCTCATGAAGAAAACCAAATTCTCTTCAGGGTCTTCTTTTGCCTTTCCTGGAGAGCTACTTTTCCATTCTTCTACAAACTCTCTGTTTATTTGGGCCCATAGTTCTGGGTATCTGTTGTGAGCTGAAATAGGATCTTCACCTGTAATGCAGTGTATAAATTCTTAAGAATAACCATTAACTAAAGTATGGAAAACAAGTACAAATCTTGTTAGTAATATATTATTCTATTGCTAATAATTTCTGCCAATACAACCTAAAAAAAAAAAAAACTTACACCAATGCATTTAAGGATTGCCACCAATAACTTCCCTTTTAAATTTTGTTTGCGGAAGAAAGATCATGAATAAAATATTCTTTGCAACCAATATTCTCACATTTCCGATTCAGTTAGAAAGGACCCTGATCCATCTTTCTCATATATTGTTTTTTCTTAGTAAATTGGTACCCTAAAGTGATATCCAGACACTTAAATAGATACAAGATAAGAAATACAGACCTGAATGAAGGATAGCATCCACAGGAAGGCCTTCACCAAAATCAGCCATCCATCCTCTTACTCCATCATCCACCATTTCCCGTAGAATCTGCTTGAACCAAGTTGCAGTTCTTGGGTGTGTTAGATCGAGCATTCCCACATTAAAAGCTGTATTCGGAACCATGTATGGATCTCCATTCTTGTCTTTAACCAAGATGTCCAACCCTTTTGCCTCCTCAAAGAGATGTCTCCTTCTGTCTGGCTTCTCATCAGCCTACGGGATCAAACCAAGGATTTATATGGAAAATATTTCTCAGGTATGTCTCAAATTACAGCCAAGCATGTGGTTTGAGTACAAAGCTAGAAACTAGTAAGCACAGAAATCATTCAAGTTATGGATATGATACGATATAGATATGGGAATATAATAACTTTTAAAAATTTATGATATAATACACGCAAAGATATATCCTTAAAACAATTAAAATATATATATAAAGAGAAATTTTTTATATATTGGGCATGAGTTGAGATCTAGAGGAAAAAGTCATAATAATAATAATTTTTAACACTGCATTTTTTATTTATGCGATAAAAAATCATGAAAGACAACTATTTCCAATGCAGTCTATCACAAAATATAAGAGCAACAAAACAATGAAGGAATATGTCTTGAACAAGTATCTAAGTATTGGTGTTAGATACTTGTCCAACTCTAATACACTAGCCAATCTGTGTGCTAAGAAGGAAACTATGAGAAGCATTTATTTATTTTATCGAAGACTGCTCTACCACCTAGTGTTGCAATGCAGTATGATTGAGAACAAAGAAAGTCAAGGGCTACAAAACTTTTTACTTTAAGCAATTAAAGAGAAGCATTCAAAGATGGAAGAATGTTAATACCGGAGCTAGACAGGGATTGCAATATGTCATAACTTTAATTTGCTGAGTGCTTAGATCTTCAATCAGTTGCTTCCATCCCAAGTACCTTTTGTTATCTACTTCCCAATTCCACCAGAGTTGTGAACCAATCACTGTTTCTCTCTGTCCCACCCAGTCCTGTGCAAAAATCATGAGTTGGTAAAAAAATATCACAATCTGATACTTCAATTATTGGCAAGTAGCCAGTTCAAACCAAGATTAATACTGTCTATAGAAACATATCGAATTGCATATTATCAACAGTTTTGATGATATGAAATCTACTCTTCTCTTTCCATTTTAGTGTAGGGCGTGGGATCACCTGCAACCAAAATGCTGAAATGGGAACGTCATGAGTCCTTAGCTCATCCCAGATATGACGAACAACATCCGTTCCACCTTGCATTCCGACTATAGCACCGGATATTATCCATTCTGGAAGTTCGGGTGGCCTTCCAATGGTTTCTGTGAGATGTTCAATCAGTTCAGAAGGTGAGTTCCCATGCAATATCCGCCCTTGAACTGAATTCCCATATATCTGTATGTTCCATTGCATAGAAAATCAATTTTTTAAGGGGAAAAAAATGGAAACAACAGGAAGTGGTTGATGCGGTTTTCCCCACATTTTTATCCTTAGTTACCTCAATCTCTTTACAGTTAACAGTTTTATCACATAAATTCTTTCCAGCTATTTGAGATGTGATTTAGTTTTATCTAATTCCAATATTCACCGATTACTATGCGTAATGGTACCTTATTTTCTTAACCACCTACTCTTCTTTTATGCAATGATCTAAACTCTTGAGTTTATAAATATTTCACAAATTCTTAAAAAAAAGTGAGTAACCTTGTGTTTTTTCAGAGTTTGTAGAATGTTTTCTTCAATTACCATAAGAGGCCACTGCTTGTATCTCATAAAAATTTCTGACCATTTTTCATTTGGACCACATTATGTCTTTTACAAAACAATGCCCATATTAGCTACCAAGGTGATTGGGATGATAGAAATTTGGGTAGAGGCAGGAATTGAAGTTGTGGATCGCATTATGTGATGTGACCACAATGTTGCTGTTGTAGCATGGGCTGCAACAGCATTGACCCTTTTTCTTGCAATTTAAATCCCTGGATAGAGGTCTTAGCTCGAGGTTGAGATAACAACTCCTAGATATTAAAAAACGAAAGAAAGACAGAAAAATAATACCTGTATTTGAACTTTATCATGTCTAGTTAGATCAAAGACTGAATAATCATATCCTTCAATGTAAAGAGATCTCATTCTTGATGTCATATAGAATGGCGAAGGAGCATAAGTTGTACTCCAGTCACCCCCAGCTCTGCCAGTCACATTGAAATTTTAAATTTTGTCAGCAATATTATCATATCATTAATTACTATGAATTAGATAAACCAAGCGAGTGCTCTGTTCTACCTGTAACTGACCAAGTTAGCTGCAAAGGTAATAGGCTGATCACCTCTTCCAATACCTTGTTCCTGAACGAATATAGGCACCCTTTTGCCTTTTAAATCCATGTGTGAGAATTGCTCACCAAAACCGTAAAATCTCTCCTTCTCATCACTTGCATATGTCAACCAAACCCTGTTGAATTCTGCTAATTCTGGCACTTCCAATTTTTTCATTTCTTCCTCGTACGATGAAACCAAGACAAACCCTCTTGGCCTCGAAAGATACCAACGTCTCCCCAGCCTTTTCTTACTTAGCCTCTGTTTGAAACCCCGGTATATTCCAGAAGCTGGTTTCAAAGCACGCTTGAGCGAAACAAAGTTTGGTTTTTCAAGCCTCACTTCAAAACCAACCTGATTGTTGGTTTTCTGATTGAACAAAACCCAATACCTTGCATGGCTAGATGGTCCATTGGCTTCTAGTTGTACATTTACATGGTTGCTATCTTTTTGAATCCTTCTATTTTTGTGTGTCTTATTGAAAAGCCTTCCTGTTATCAACAAAGTAGGAAAATAGCCATCATTTGCATCTGTTTTCTCGTTACTTCCCAGATACCTGGATAAAGAATTAACATCTTCGGATTCTGAATGCTGATCAAATTGATTGATCAATCTGATATCATCAATAGTTTGGTGGTTACAAACCAAACGAACTGCTCTATCTTTAATTACAAATGAGCCCCTGCTTTCTTCTACCTCTGTATCAGCAAGTGCAGCTGAAACAAATGCTTGTCCTGGAATTGTAGACCATAAGGGTCTGTTTGGCTGAGAAATATGAGAAACTGAAAGGCACCCGCCATTGTTGGAGGACCATGTAAGCTGAAAATGACTTCCAACGGAAAATATTTGGTCTGAAGGAACTGTTTTCGAGTTAATGAACAGAGATCCTTGCATGAAGGGGAAGATTGTTGGAGCAGAAGGAAAAGGGTTGTTAAAGCACTTATGGTGCTTTTTGGTTATCTTGAGGATTGCCATGTCAGTCGGGATCCGAGAATGAAAATATGAATGTTTTCTATATGGTTTATAGATATAAGAAGATTCTCTTTCTTTATATTAACTTTTTCAAGTTTCTAGGCTTTTGCCTTAACGAGTATTCCAAGTGATGAAAAAGTCCTTTGACGTAAGGATTGTATGATGGAGTGTTTGGACTTTCTTTAGCAATTGGTGCATAATGGACGCAGCTGCACAACATTTTGTCGTTGTAGGACAACTACAAATTATAAGTTGAGAAAAAATATTGGCCACACGATTGACTTTCTCACAATTTTTTCGTGTTTTATATACACAGTATAATCTATTTATAATATTAATCTTATCAATGCAAAACAATTGCTCGTGGATTTAGTTTTAAACAGATTGTATGATACACATTTAAGAGGACTGCAAAGAGGATGAATTTATTTTACTAGTTTCATATTCTTCTGTGAAGTGGTATTGTCTCGTTTGAGATGTGTTTTCATTTTGTTTTAAATGATTTGATATCTATTTATTAGTATGAAAGGTTTAGTGAATTATGTTGAATATTTAAAAATTTTGTCAATCATTGTTATAAAATAAAATTCCTATTTACTCTTCTTATGTTAAAAGATAATAGACAGAGCTTTATGTTCAACTTCAAACTCTACTTTCTTCATCATCAAATTACACATACTGATTGGATGTCCTTTAAAAATTGGAAACTAACACTAAAGTTATTAGGATATTAATTTTTTATTTTTAATATTGTCGTTGAATTATGTCAACTTTTCTGAAGGGATGATAAGAGATTCCGCGACTGACGTTTAAGAATCATCCATTTGAATCTTGCCCGCAACTTGGAGTCTATTCCTTTAATTATGAATCTTCCATGATTATGGCACTATGTTCCTCTCAATGCACCTGGACTAGATAGTGTCTCCTGTTCTTCATCCACTCCAGTGTCAGATGCCAATATGCTTCTAAGTGAGCAGATATTAATATGTTTGAATTATAATATACATCTTTATTCTCATGTAATAAATTAATTATTAATTTATTAATTTTATAGAATTAATACATATTAAAATTTTAATTTTTAAGATATTAATCATTATAAAAATTAACAATTAATTTTCATTGTCATAAATGTAACCTTTAAGATTTCTGAAGCGCGGCGTATATTGACCGACCCTACTTGTAAATCTCACGTGGTCTTTATTTATTTATTTTTGGTGTCTTGTCAAAGTGCATCTGGTCTTGTTATAAGCAAGATTCGTATAATGAGCCAACTTGAAATTGTAGAGCAAACAAGTCTCACAGATTCTAGGATACACGCAAGAGGGAATAAAATGAAGCAACCTATTTTTCAAATGTAACTTGGATTTCGATTCTTTAGGAAGAAATTTGACATGGGAAGTATACTTAATTGTGAGGTTTTCTCATTCATAAAAATACATTTTTCGCATTGAGATTATTCTATTTAATTTCAATTTTTGATGCTTAAAATATATACTATGATCTCTTTATCTCTGGAAAATATAATTTAACATTTGATATAAAAGAGAAAAATGTTAACTACATTAACAAATTATAAGGGACTTTGAACATTTCACAACCGTCAAACATCTAGCCTTCTATCTACTGGTCATTTTTCTAAAGTACAATTAACTTTTCCACTCAATCATAGAGGCTTGGCCTTTAACACTGTGGATATGCACAAGTAAACATTGCCACTTTTAGAAGTATGCTTTTGATCCTTGATTGATGTTCTAGAATCAGGGCAACACACGTGTGTGTATATATATATATATATATATTAGGGTTTAATTAATTTTATTTAATAATAATTTATAATAAAAATTTAAATCCAAATTTATAATATATTTAACTGTATATAAATTATCATCATATTTTTATTTATTAGATGATTATATAATTGACATAGTTATATTCATATTAATTATAAAGAAATAATATATTTTTTTTAATTTGATAAAATTGTTATATTAATATTTTAAATTAGTTAAATTTATCATTTAAAATTTTTATTTTTTTAATATTTTCTTAATGTATTAATATTTAGATGAATTTATTTATAAATTAATTTGTTTGAAAATTTAAATTAATTATTTTATACCAAAAATTTTAATTATTTAATTAATAAAAGTTTATATATGCCAAACTATTTTTCTAACTATATTTATATATAGATGCCATAACTAATATTATTATCTTCAAGAGTATATATCTTAGATATATTTTTTTATGCATTTTTAGACATTTTTTAAATTGAAATTGTATAAGTACTCAAAATAAAAATTTTAAAAAGAAAAACTATGAAATATCAAATATAATATTTGATATGCAAAAGTGAGAATTTTCTGTTTAAACTTTTTCATAGTTTATTTAATATAAACAGTGAGAATTTTTAAATAGATATCATCTACTACATTAAAATTAAATAATAATAATGTGTTAATAAATATTTTATTTCTATATGAATATAATTTTTTTATTTATATATAAATCATTTAATATAAAAAAAATTGAAATTATGAGATATCAAATTTCTTATTTGATTTTTAAATACAATGTATAAGTTTAAAGAGTATGAAATTTTAGATAGGAATTCTATTGAACTAGATTTGGATATTTTTAAGGTTAAATTACTTTATTATTCTGTATAGTTTCACTTGATTTTTAATTAAGTCTTTATAATTTAAAAGTTTTAAATTGGATTTATATTTATTTTTTATTTTTAATTAGACACTTTCTATTATTTTTTTATTAGATTTTGTTAATAATTAACCTCATTAAATAATAATTTATTAACAATTCATGGAATGAGAGACAAGTAATCAATTATTTTTCTTTAAAAATAAAATAATTTTATAAAATATTCAAATTTTCTCTAACTTCTTTGTCACTTATATATAAATAGAAATTGTATAAAATCTTAAAATCAACAATCATGAAATTACATTAAAAGATCGTTATCCACATGCCCTATTACTAATTAAAAAAATACAATAGGAAAATGATAGAACGTATTCAATTAGAAATTAAAATAAGTATAATAATTTAATTTAAAACTTTTAAACTATATAAACTTAATTAGAAATTGAATGAAATTATAGAGAATAATAGATTAATTTAACCTATTTTAATCATGATAATTCTCATTATGTGGTTATCTTTAACAAATTAAATGTAAATCAATTTCTTCAATTACATTAATATCTTTTAATCTCATAAAAATAAATATTATATCACAAAAAAAAAATAAAATTAATACTTATTAAGTTGTTATTGCATATAATCTAAATATAAATTAACTATTATAATAAGCCAAAATCTCACATACAATGCTAAAAAAAATTTATGTTTAAATTATTTAAATTGTAATGTTTATAAAAAATATTTACTAATTCAATATTTCATAGAATATTTTAAATTGATATATATGATTTTAATATGAATGTAATAAATAATAAATAAATACTACATAAAAATACATAAAATTTACTTATAAATTATAAATATAATATGTACTTAATAACGTTAAAATTTTAAAAAAGCAAATTTATGAGATGTCAAATTTCTTACTTATTATTAACAGAAAATGTCAAAATTTAAAGAAAATATATTTTGAATTAGAAGAAAATTAAAAATAATTCAAAACTATTATAATATTAAAAAGATATTAAATTGAATTTGCTTTCATATCAAACTTTTGCAACATACATTCGGTTTTAAAATTACTATGGATACCTATTGATCTATTTGTTTTTGGTAATATAGATGTAATACTCTCACACTCGTATTCTCATATTCAAATGCCAAATACTCATATTTGATCCACATCCTTCGTGTCAAATGCCAAATACTGTTAACAGTAATAAATTTTTAAAAGGATTTAAAACAAACCCAAAAGAACGCGGGGGAGTAGGGTTTATGGCTAAGTTCTGATTTTGATGTTGTCAAACAAACAATCATAAAAGAAGTCGTATATACTAACCTGAATACAACTACTTGTGTGGATTTCACATGCACTTTTTTTTTTCTCTCTTACAAGAAATTCCTAACAGGAAAAAAAATTGCCTCCCATTCTTTTGGGATCTAAATCCAAGAGTTAATTGGCATGTACCTACGCTTGTTTTTTTTAAATGGTTCTTAGCTGTGAACCTATCTTTCTTTTGCAGCTTCTGTCTACATTCAGCCAACCGCTCTACACAAGCCATTGCTTGGAGCAACTTACTTTTCTAATTGAAGTTCAGACGATAACTTTTAAGTTTTACGGTGCATGCTTTAGCCCTTCTCCAATAATAGAATTCAGAATTTATTTAGTGAGTTGTCTTGAGCTATATATAGTTTAAAACAATTCCTCATAAAAAAAATCAATAAAATTATTATGCCTGAAAGATAGAGCATCATAATATATTGACTTATCTCACCTCAGGAATCAAATATAATTCCTTATCTCAAATAGGTAAAAATAGGGAAATAAATATGAAGGGGATGAGAAAAATAAAAATAATTTACCTTGTTTGCTAGATTGCAATGTAAAGGAGAACTTGGGAGAAATTATTATGAGAACATTCAATCTTGCTCTCTCCTACAAATTTTGGTCTGTTGAAGTGTAGAAAAGAAATAGTGAATTTCTGGTCTTCATGAATGGATTTACTCAAACATACATCACCATCCACCATTGGTCAATTTTAAAGTCCCAAAATCCTTCACCAAAGCACAAGCACAACAACTGTGCATAATTGTTTCTTTAATAGATGAAAGCCATATGCACAATTCCTGCTTAACCAACCATTCAGAGGTGGCGATGCATTCAGCACAACAATTCTTCATTATATCATTGCAGTTCAACCAAGAAACATAATTTAAGGAAAAAATTGCATGCAGCGATATATGCAGATTTTGTGCTTAAGGCAACACTTGTGACAGTACAAATGCAACATTCAAATCAAAAATAAATTACTACTTAACTCATAATAGTTGCATTACATGCAAAGAAAGTTGAGACTAGAAGTAGCTACCCTTACAGAAGGATCCGTTATTGTCATCATTCAAGCAATTCAGAAACTGATGTCTTCCTAAATGCATCAACTTGAGTCAACTGACTTGCCAGGGCTCTGTTGGGGAATATGTTATCAGCTTTCATCCTCTCCCTAATACCATAAGCTGGTTTTTTAGCATTTACATAGGCCCGTATTAGAGTCTCGAACTGCCTATATCGAGAACTATAACCAGCTTGTCTCATTCTATAGAAAATCTTTTCAGAATTATGGATGTCACCTCGCTTTGCATACTGATCCATTATAGCAATGAAAGTGTTAAACATTGGCTTCATATGGTTCTGCTGGATTGCCTTCTGCAAAACAGAGTCTGCCTTCTCTACTTCCCCAGATTGAACATAAAGTTTCACTAGTGCATCCAAGGTGACTGCACCAATTCGGCACCCACTATCTGCCATTTGCTTAAAAAGATCCTTACCCTTTTGTAGCTCTTTATGGTTTGCATAGACCTTCAGGAGTACCGAATAGTGCCTGGAAGAAAGTTTGGTCCATTTATTAGACATCATCTCAAAAACTGCCTCTGCTTCTTCAATTTTATTCAGCTTCCCCCAAGCTTCGATTGCAGCCACACACTCCTCAAGCCAAGGATTTGACTCACATAGCTTCCAAATTCTCTTAACTTCATCAACCTTTCCCAGTTCAGCATAGATTGGAAGTACAGATCTGCATACCCACCTATTCTTTTCCAAGTTTTCCCCTTCCATCTCCTTCAATACAGTTTCAGCTTTTTCTTTGAGCCCGGCTGAGGCATAATGCTTAGCCAAAATTTTCTGTGTGTCAAAGTCTGGTTCAATGCCTTCAGCATTCATTGTCGCAACAATCTGATCCATTCCAGCAATATCATTGGACATGCCTTTGGTGTCAATCAAGATTCTATAAGTGAAAGCAGAGGGTTTGACATTCTCTTTCTCCATTAATAATAACAGATCAGCTATTTTCTTCTTGTCAGTCTTCTTGTATAAAAGAAGCAACTGGTTACAAGCAAATGCTGTAACTGGGAACTCTAAATCCTTCATTTTGTTGAATATTTCCTCTGATTTCTTCACATCGTTCAAAGAAACAGAGTTAGCCAACAAAGTTCGATATACAATCTCCCCTTTAAAAGATTTTGGAATTTTCTCTAAGTAATTCTCTGCCTTATGAAGGCCACGGACTTTCGCAATCAAATCAACTCTAGAGGCATAATCCCTCTCAACAAAGTCAAACTGCTTTTTTTCCTCAAGCCACTCTGAGAGCTACAGAACCAGCAAAGGATCAATACGAGATAAAACTATTCCAAAAATCATCCTATTTAAACTGGAAATAAGGTGGTACTAACACTGCTAATCTTTACGATGGATATAAATACGTAGACCAAACTCATGCATAGAATGCCATTCTAAACTAGACAATTACAAGCCCACAGTTACAATAGATAACTGATGAGAAGATGCATGACCCATATGTCTACTTTATAGTCAAAGAAAATTTCTATGCCATATAAAGCCTTTGGAACTGTGATCAACATTTTGAAATGTTCACAAATACAGCTGTTAATATTTTTACCATCTACCAATAATTATTGTTTAGAGGAATCTCAAGTCAGCTTTATTGGGACATCTTCACCAACAACTTTGAAGAAAGCTACCCATCTAGTAAAACTAAACCATTTGACAGCTATATTCATGACATATCGTCCACAAAAAGCAGAATAGGAGGCTAAACACACATAGCATAATAACAAACCTCAGAATTATTCTTCTTTATAGTGAGCAAATTTAGGAAAATGATTTGACTAAAGGAATCATGCACCAAAAAAAAAAAAAATCATACCCAAAAATAATATTAGTAAAGAGCAATCAAACATGCACAAATATGAGGTTATGGCATTTAAGCACATTTGTTAGCATGAAAATTTGGTTCAATTATAGAATTGAGAGGCAAATATGAAGTTGACTCATTTACCTGCAATGCCCTCCCATACATTAGACGCTTGCGAAGATTCAGCATGGCTAATATAACCTCAGACCTAGTTAGCTCTTTTCCTTCCTCAACCCACTTATCCAAAGCAGTGTGAACAGACAAACCTGGAGCACTCATGATAGCATTGAATAGTTCTGACCGAAACCTTCTCCCAGGTGATTTTTTCTCAACTGGATCAACCTCAGTCTCTGATAACTCAAGTTCATTTTGCAGTTCCTCAATATCCTCATTGCCGTCAGGTAGTTCCGATTCAGAAAATAATTCGTCCTTTTCATTGTTGTCCTGTATGTTCCCAGCAGATGTTTCCAGCTCAGAAAAACCATCTTCCAAAGCATTCTCATCTTTTGTGCTACTTGCATCAGCTTGGGAAGAAAGTTCACGGCTAATCACATTAAAATTTAGGGAAGCATGTCCTGTGTGGTAAAATGTCTTCATTGGAAAATATCCGTCGTATGTTCTTCCATAAGATTCAAAGATACCAGCTCCACCTTCATCGCCAAAACTCGAAGTCAACTTGATACAAGTGCGAGAAGCTCCAACACTTAATCCTCGGCTCCTACAAACAACATGAGATAAACTATCACCACAAACGTGTACAGATATCACAGTAATAACAAATATTAAACTCAGGAGAAAATCAATGACCTTCGTGGATTCTACACAATATTTTAAAGAGAAAATCTTCTAAGCCATGAAACTTCCCAACAATTGCAATAATCTGAAACTTCCATTAAACTTCATTTTCTCCTCAAGCAAACACATTTCCCAGATTCCAAAACGGAAAACATGAATACTTCCATCGAAGAAAAAGAACCAAATCACATGAAGAAACACAACACAGAGTTGAACCACAAACAAACCACATAGGACATACTTTTACAGACCCAACATTGTATTTTGTTTTCATTTCCCACCATTTTCCTTACAAACATATGAATACGAGAATTACCTGAGAGGAATCGAAGCCCGACGAAGAGCCCACATAGGGAGAAAGCGCTATCGTTCAGAAAATTGAGACTGGAAAACGAAAATGGAACAGCAAATCCAGTGGCGTCTGAGTGTAGAGTGGATGCAGCACGCTTAAACCCTAAAAACCTTTTTTCTTTTTTTCTTTTTTTACACGGAGGGACCCTATTTTGCAATGACGGGTGGGGCCATTGTATTATTTCTCATTGACCCCCTCTTCTTTACTATATTTCTGTTAGACCCTTGAGGTTTCTCAAAATTGCAGTCAATTCGGCTAGTTTTTATTTTTTTAATGAACTAAAAATAATTTTTTATTGGTTACTAGCTAAATTTAAGAGTTGACAGAAGTTTTAGTCTTTATAGTTCCAAAATTTATAATTTAATTCTTATAGTTTTATTTTATATAATTATATCTTAAAGTTTAAAATAATTTATAATTAAGTTTCACAATTAATTTATATTAAATTCAAAAAACAGAAATTAATTCAAAATCTAATTAAGAATTTTTTCTTTAGCTCCTTAGCCATTTTCCATCAATGGTTCCAAGAACAAAAAACTTAATATTTTTAATCTTTGTTAACATGTAGATTCTTTTTTTTTTTTAGAGAAAATAATGTTCGCAATTTTTTTCATATGGTAACTAATGGTTAATAAATGAATTTTGATGAGATAAACATAGCATACAAGTTAATAAAAGTAAAATATTAGTGTATAATTTAATAAATATGTATAATTTTATTAATTGAATTTAATATTAATTAATGATAAAGATTTAATTATAATTGATTTTAAATTTCAGAATATAATTATATAAAATAAAATTCTAAAAATTAAATTACAAATTCACGTAAAATATAAGAACTAAAACCTTTATTAACCTTAAATTTAATTAAGGAAAGTTATATTAAAAATAATCTAAAATAGACTAATAAATGAAAAAAAATAATATAATTGTAACCAATAAAATTGTTTGTGTGTATAACCCATATTTAAAGCATTTTTCTCATTTTCTTATCAAAATTTTGATACATTTACATTTTTTGTACATTTATTTATTTATTTTCGACATTTGATTCAAAGGGACACGTAATGGTAGATTTACTAATTTATTATGTGAAAGGTTATGACTATTAATTTGTGACGCTATTTAGTTTAGAAAATACTTCCTTCAGTTAAACAATTAAATTTGAAAACTAATGCTTTGCGATTTTTAATTTTTTCGTGTGATAAATTAATCATCCATTGTAGGCCAAAAAAAAAAAAAAAATCCACGCTGTCATTCCATCCTTTAAAATCTGGGTATCAATAAACTACACTGCCACCAACAGCAACAATACTAATAACATAAAAATCAAACTATCATTATATTTTGTAAAAATTGAAGAACAATGAATCCATTAAATTGGTTACTGTTATTATTTACAAATATCTTATTTTCTCTTTTTCTTCAAAAGGGATGCAGCACGCAGAAAAATCTGATCAACTTCATCTAACTTAGATGAGTTGCCGCCTTTTTCCAGTGAGCTCGAATTTTTTGAGTTCAAAGATATCTGTCGGAGATGCTCCTCGAAATCATCTGTTTCTCCATCAGATTGCACTGGGAGTTTCTCAAACTCATCCACGTAAAGAGGTTGTTCATCCTTTACAGCATTATCCGTCTCTGAATCCGTCTCGAAGATATCTGATAAATTTTCAGAATCTGATTCCAATTCTGAGTCCATATCAGTTTCATCTTCTTGGCATCCAATGTTCCTGTTTATGATTTCTTTAAGTTTATCAGTATTTTCTGACTGGAGATTTGAAATACTTCCAGAACCAATACTCTCTTCATAACTATTCTGGATTCCCTTGACAGCGCCTATTTCACTTTCAGCTTTGTTATTCAGTTGTGCTCGAAGCAACTCAAGCTCTTGCTCAAGTCTCGGAATATATCTCCTCACAGCTCGGAGGCCATCCCTATATTTGGATTTATCCAATGCCTACATAAGAATGCCCCACCAATAGCAAGAATGCACAGATGTTAAAGAGTCTTGAAAGAGAGTAAAGGTATGCCTGATTTAAAAAATGATGTCAACATGAGAAACAGACAACTAATGGCAATTGATAACAGGAGAGATTGGATGGCATCCATCGAAAGATTAAAGCCAGACTTGAGAAGCATGAGGATGCAAACAAAATGGAAGAACAAGCAAAGGTTGTATGCAGTCTCTACAAGTGCTCTGCCGCTGGATACATAAAGTGAAGCAAAAAAGGTGGCTGACTATAAGGGTTAAGTGCAAAATACTTCATATCAATTATTCAATTAAAAAAAATCAATATCTATCAATTTCACTTACTTCATACCTATTATGGTTTTACATGAAGTTCGGATAATAAAGTAAAAATTTCAGCATAAAATTAGTTGACTGTTTGAACATCACTTGTACTTGTTGTTAAGTGAGAAAATATTAATGGCATTAAGCATGGATGGTAATTCCTTGAATTGAATCATTAGGATTAACAGTGAACCACTTAATTGCTCCAATAAAGTTAAAACCTAGACAATGAAGGCCTACTTTAATTTTGTTAAGGAATTCTAAGACATCTCTGGAAACTCCAAATTCTATTCCTCATATATTAAAAACCAAAAAATGAACAGAAGATACTATACCTTCTTCCTCAAGAGAGTGACCCGAGGTGACATTATCTCTGTTGGTGGCTGAGTGTAGTTCTTCCCTCGGTACATTATTATGGTGTTATCTTCATGAATGTCAAGCACAATCCCTCCAGTCAATCTTGCCAGCTCAGCAGCAATCTCCTTGACCTCCTCTGATGTAAATGTCTTCACCACCACCTTCAACGTCTGGTGTTTTTTCCAATGCAGATGCATGTTCAGAATCACACCTTGGTATATTCCACGCCTTCCAACAGGCACATAATTTTTACATTTGAGGCCCATCTTTAAAAAGAAAAAGTGCTCTTCTGGTGTCAATATCTCAGGATCATGGGTTGTTTCTGATGATTCTGCAGGCTCAATCTTCTTCAGGGCTTCAACAAGTCTCTCTTCTTTTTTCCGAGCCTATAGAGAGAAAATTCATTAGTTGACACTTGGC
>JANHAO010011411.1:0-16991 GCA_026873985.1 Saraca asoca | reverse complement strand
TTGGTGATTAACAAAACTCATCTTTTACTATATAATTCCAAATTAAATCACATAAACACTTTTCCTTTCATTTTATAGCATAATACGCACTTTCACGTGCCATTTTATGTTATCACACGCCACCCACGAGCCATCACGAGCCAGAAATATACCTTCATGCGCCCTCACACGCCTCCATGTGCCACGCGCTTGATCTCTTTCCGTGCATGGCTACACGTGCCTGACGTGTCATACGTGCTATCACGCACAACACGTGTGAACACATGTCAGCATCAGCGGCTCACGCGCCTTACGAGCGCTTGTGATACACGTGCCTGTCACTGTCTATAACCGCATCCGGGATCGCTCCACGCACCTTGCAAGCGTGTGAAGTGCACGCGCCTACAACCGTCTTCTCTAGCAGTCGGATCAACCGGGTTGACCCGACTGCTGGCGTGAACCAGTTTCGAGAAAATGGGTCTGGGAGTGTTTTTTTATATTTTTCGGCACTTTTCCGATGATTTTTCGATCGTTTTTCGTCGTTCTTTTATCCAATTTTTGTCCAAATATATTTACACACAATTTTTTGGACAAATTTGCACAAAAAAACTTAGAGATTAATAAGGTTTTTCTATATCTAAAATGAAACCAAAATTTCTCTGTTCAGTTTCGGCCATGAAAAAACAAAGCAACTACAATTTCCTTTTTCTCACCATGGGAAGCCAGCCATAAAATTATTTTTTTATATAATATATATAGTAAATAAAAACCTCAGTTCCAATTCAAAATTTATGCCAACATTATGGGCCAAAATCATCCAAGATCAAATTCCTTTCACAATTTTCAAATCAGGGAAAATAATCATTTATGGATAATTATAATATCCCTAACCCCGCTCTGATACCAATTATAGGAAAATTTAAATAATCATAATTCGTAGTTTTCCAAAAATTCTAAATCACGCAGAAAACTACATCAAACTATAATTGAATCTTGGGATATCATAATTCTCACAATATATTTGATGAAAGATAAAAATCTTACCTGGATCCATGATTTCTTGATCAATGTCCTTGTAAGAATTTTCCCCTCTCTTCCTTCCTCTTTCCTTATATTTTTTATGGTGAAGATATGGTTCTTTTCTCTTTTGTTATATTTTTCTCTTATATTGTCTCTAACTGCAGACAACTATTTATAATGAAGAGAGAAGAGAGGGAGTTATATTTTAAAATTCAAAATTAACTCCCACTGACTTTAATTACTTTCAGACCAAACTACCATTACATTAGGCCATCTTTTATTTAAAGTTAATCTATTAGTTACATGGGTCACTATAGATTATTAAAATAATCTAACAAAATGTCAAATTGTACAAGAAAATATACTCTTCCAACTAGACATAATACCCTTTATAATATCTTGGGAAGGAATTTAAGCATCATCTCCCACCAATGCAAAGATTAAAATGCAATAATTGTGGCCATATATTTTTTCACAGACATTGGACAACCGAACTTTGTAAAAAGATTAAAATATCTCCAAAATGAAAAAAATCAAAAGAAATAACACACAAGTCAAATTACCCTCAAATTTGAGTTGCAAGACATCTATATTATTCTTGATTTTTTATAAAGTATTGTGTTAAATTAAGCAATACATTTGTCCTCTCAAATTATTTATAAGATTAACTTGTGATATACGGAAATGGGAGATAATCATTTATTCTATATGAAAATAATTTGAGAGAATGTTGGGCTAAAATTATTTTTCAAAATCTACACAATTGTGGGTATTTTTTTAATTGTGAATTAAATTATACAAAAATATTGAATTCTCTTACAATATTTTTTGAGAAGTATGTTAATTGGGAATTAAATTATACAAAAGTATTGAATTCTCTTTAAAAAAATTCTTGAAAAGGGAAAGATCTTGCGAACCCTACATCCTTTAATGTCATGTAAAGAAAACAAAAAACTAACCTGGCGTATTCTTCTCAGTCATATAAAAACAGACTCAATTGTACTTAAGAAGAGAGAGAGAGAGAGAGAGAGAGAGAAATTTTCTCTATTATTATATATTTTATTTGTTATTTCATATTAATATTTTCCTTTTACTCTTCACCTATGTTGCATGGACACCGACACGCGGATACGGGGACACAGACACGGGAATACGGCATTTTCAGAAGTGTCGGTGTTATTTTTACATGGTAAATAAAGTGTCGATATCGATAAGTGTCGAAAACGAGAATGTTTCCGATACGCGAATACAACTGTTATATGAAGTGTCGGTGTATCGAAGCTCTTCACATATAATTTTTTTTTTTTTTTGTAATATCAAAAGATTCAAAACCAAAGGAATGAAAATATCTTAAGTTAGATGACAATTTCATGTCTGGGTGGAAAGCATGATTTAATTCGCAAATGGAGACTACAGAAGAATTGACTACCTCACTACCATCTTTCCCTTTCATCAGACACAAAGAAAACTACAACACAAAATCGGACCCATATCTGTACATCTAATTTCCGTTGTAAAACCAAAATGAATTGGAATTACCTGATGATCCATTTTAATGTTATGGCATTACTAACAGAAATAGTAGATTGAATTTTTGAATTCATCACCCAAAATTAAAAATTTGTCAACTTTATTTAATATTTGCGGCTCTAATAATGGAATTTACCTAATTTATTTCCATTTTAAGATTTCTGGTTCTGCTAATGTGATAAATTAAGGAACTATACTAATGTAATTTTCCATTTTTTTTTCTTATACACATAGTATATTAATACAATCAAGAGATAGACATAATGCCATCGGATGAAGCAAATTGGTTCGATTTTCTTCCATGCATGTTATCACTTTTAATTTTAACTTGTACTGTGTAATTACAATATTGTTATGAGTTATTCTGTAATTATACTTTTTTATATTTTTATTTTGTTATAATTATAATTTTTATATTTATTCTTAATTTTATTAATCTTAATATAGTGATCAATCTTAGAAGGGAAAGCAAGAGTGGAGGAATTATGAGCTTTAGTTTTTTCCTCATTCAAAATGCCATAGAAAAAAAAATGTTCTTTACAAATTACTTGCCCAGTTACCAATTTACAACTCAAAGCAACCATCTCCACTCTCAAAAAAAGAAAAAAGAAAACACAAAGATAAAGACTACAAAATATAACATTCAAAAAAAAAAAAGGAAAAAAAATTAAACGAGAAGTAGCCAGAGAAGAAGAGGAGAGAGAAAGATGTATTACAAACATATTTCCTTCAGAAATGAATCACCAAAACTAGGAAGTTGGCCAGGGAATTAGTTGTGAATTGTAACGAAATTATAAAGTAGCCAGTGTGTCCCCTTTGGTGCTGACTTTAGAGCCAGAAGCAGAAGCCACAACTTGTTTCTTTGATGCCAAAAGACACTTCTTTTCCTTCTTCTCATCCTGATTCATCTGTTGTTGCCGGCATTCTAAGCTGCAGAAAGCAGTATCACCTCTGCAATAAATTTTACCAAAAAAAAAAAAAATCCCTTATCAGTTAATTATATGTAGTCATTAATTCAATATCAATAAAAACTGAATAAATCTTAAACACAAACACTACCTAAGACTTATCCGAAAATTTTTATATGTATTATTCTAAACAAGACCTGTTAAAAATTTAGCCACCGAATTGAAGCACTCGAACACCAATTTATATAAACAAAAGAAATCATTTTGAACACCGTTTTGGGAAATTAACTCAGAAGCAATGAACAGTGAGAAGCATAAAAATTTTGCAAAAGAAGAAAAGAATACCTATACATGTAGATATCACGACCTGGAACCAAACTACTTCTGCAGAGAGAGCAGGACCTCAAGAAATCAGCGGTTTGTACAAAATTAGTTGAATGTCTTTTATAGTTTCTGGCCGGGAAAGAGGCGAAAACCCTCTGATCTAATCCGTTGAGTCCATTTTGCTGTTTCCAAGTCCCGTCTGCACCATAACTGCCGCCGCCACCGCTGAGTCCTCCTCCTCCGACGGGTTCTGCCATTCTCGGTCGGTTTAAGGGGCTGTTGGGATCCACCGGTGCAACATCAGAGGCTGTAGTGTTCAGATCGAAGGTTATCTCCGACATGCTTGTTGTTCTCTTCATGGGAGGACGAGGTCTCTTCCCCAACAACATTTTCCTTCTTCTAATAGTTTTATTCACCAGAAAACTGTCACTGGTTTTTGCTGGTTTTGATGGCTCGGAAAGTGAGAGAAGGTAGGTGAAGGTGAAGAATGAGTTAACAATGGAGCTGCGGGGGGAAATTTAATAAAACAAGAGCCCAGGACCGATGAGTGATGACTGCAGAAAATTTTAACATGAATTTGATTTGCTGCAAATTTAAAGTGATAAATAAATATAATATTTATAAGATTTTTCAAGATATACAAAATTTATGTTTATTGTTTAATTTATTTGTTTTCAAATCTACAGCATTGTATTCATACGAAAAATTCTGATGAATCTTAACTGTTTGATTTTCATGTGATTGAGTTCAGCCATAAACGAGAATTTTTAGAAATTAAATCTTAAATCTAACGGCATCACTTACTTTTCAAAAATTATTATTTGATTTATGTGATTAATTTTTTGCTCTGAATTTTCAAAAAAGTATTTATTCTTTGATAACAAATGCGAGCTTTGGTACTTTCAAAGGGGGTTCACTTTGTTTAATGCTTATTGGCCACTCAAATTGTACCCCTGTTCACCGTGGCAAAGTTAGGAATTTGGGGGTACGGTGGGAAATAATAATAAAATAATGGTTCAAAATTTAAAAAATAAAAACAATTACATAATAATTTTTAAGTTTATAATTATTTACTTATTTAATTTTATCATTAATTATTATAATAATTTATTTTATTTTTAAAACATATCTTACAATTTAAAGAAACTAAATCCAATCTAATAATCCTGTTTATTTAATAAATCAAAATAGTTAATTTTAATGAATGAAATTGTAGCATTAATTAATTTTATGTCCATATGCTTCAATTAGCATCATTTTTTGTTCTTCCATTGGTTAGAAAGATTAGGGCTTACAGCTTACGTTTATAGCAAAAGTGAGTGAACGGAAGATTATTTTTATTATTGAAATAAAAGATTTTTTAGTAAATATAATACACTATAATCTTTTTTTAACTATTTCAAATAACTTTATTTAAAACTTAATAAATCACAATATATTTTTTATTCACAGCTAAAAATTTAATAAATTATTCAAATTTCTCGTATAGTTATTAATCTTATGTAATGTTTCGTCAAGTATCATCTCATAAAAGTTAAGAAATAATAAACTCAGTTGGCATATAAGTTAAAATCTATTGATGGCCAAAGTGATTTGTCCTCTGTAGAAAGCAATTGCAAATTTTTTAGGTCATTATGATGGCCGACATTAATGTGTCTTTTACGTTGGCTGCTCTGATGTGAACAGTATAAAATGTATTTTAAAGAATAAAATGAATATTAATAAAAAAATAAAATAAAATAAAGAATTATAAATTTAGAAATTATTATTTTTCTTATCAATAATTATAATACGCTGTTTTACTTTTTAAAATTATTAGTACAGAGGATTAAGATATAACAGGCACATTATTGTAAATTAAGGAAGATAGGCCCACCACCCCACTAAAAAGGTGAAATAAGAAAACAAAAATAGGTAAAATAATATGATCGAAGAGGGAAAGTTGCAGAAAAACACAAGTTAGTCAGTAGATTTTGATTGACAACGTAAGCTTTAATTTTGTCCTCAGAAACGACCAAAATGGGGTGAATGCGGTGCTTGGAAGACCGGCAGCAATGCTACAACTACTCTGCTGCTCGCTATGTGTGGTTCCGTTGTTTGATAGTGCCATATCGGAGCCTTTCTTTAGTGAACCCAATAATTCTGGATGGTCCGCAATACCCTCCATTTGGGCTTTTATGAAAAAAAAAAAAGGGGTTAATATTACTTTTTATTATATTCTAACATATTAAAAATCTTAAAATTTTAATTTGAACATTACTTTATCATGATATTAAAATATTTGATTCTTTAAAAATATAATAATTAATGGGTTAAATAAATTTTTCATCTTTATAGATTACTTCATTTTTTTTTTTACTTTTGTGCTTATAATTTTTTTCTTTGTAATTTTTTTCTTATAATTTAATTACTTTTATAAATAACTTCTTATCATTGATCAATTTAGATATTTTTATTTATAATTATTTAATGTGATAAATATTTGATCAGTTATGTAGTTATATTATGATATAAAAATGAAAAAAGTAAAATTCAATAATAAAAATTATTAAAAATATCAAAAATTATAATTTCAATCATATATATATATATAATTCTATAGGATTTAATTTTATTATATCCATTTAAACATTTTCTTCAAATTGCAATAAATTTATCATTCTAATGCATAGCTCATTATTGTTACGTTGCTATATAACCACATAAGTTATTAAATCTTAGTAATTACAAATGAAAATATTGAAGTTAATGCATATAAAAAGTTGATTATAAATAAAAAAGAAATTCTAAAAACTTAATTAAAACAATATATAAATACAGAATAATAAATTCAAACAAATTAATATAAACTAGAAATTTAATTCAGCGTAACTAATAAAATAAATATTTACTGTCAACCTTTAATTTAAGTAATGTTTTCTAAAAATTTTTATCTTCCATTGCTTTCCGAGTTTCTTCCGGATCCACATCTGTCCACTCCCATCATATACTAAAAAAAAAAAAAAAAAAGGAATATTTTAATGCCGGTAGTGCTTAGGAAATTTTCTCTTTGTGGGGTTGTGGTATGCCACTAATTAATGATACTTTTATGACATAATGACCCAAAAGTATCTGATCCCACTTTCTATCGTGGTTGAATATTAAAAATTCAACAACTACAGAGTAAATTACATCAACTATTTTGCATTTACTTATTTGGGTCTGAACTATCTTGTATTTACTTTGTGGATCTGAACTATTTTGTATTTGCTTTTTTTTTTTTTAAATCTCCGTTACATATTTTGTATTTACTTGATATTGCTCAAACTTATTTTAAGATTTAAACAATTTTTTCTCGATATTTGCAACACTAGCTATAATTAAATTCAACTGGTAAGAACCAGGCGATGCACGGATCAATCAAAATTTAAAATTATTAATACTAAAAGTAATAAAAAATTAAAAATTACATAATTACTAACTTATTATCTTCATCTTTTAAATGATTAATCTAATATTATTAGATACATGAAAATTAAATTATAATTATATTATACAGTAAAGCAAACATTGATGTATAATATAGTTAATATACATGTAAATCAAATTAAGACGATTAACTTAATTAAATATGTATATAGTTGAAGAAATTACATACTAATTAGTGTGACAGACAAAGATGAATTTTTAAATAATATTATCACTAATGTTGCTATTAAATATTGTATTTGATAAGTTGATTCTATCTTATACTTAATTAAAGGATGATATTATGAATCTACATTATTTGAACTTTTAATATGAAGTAAATGAATGCAACTAAACTACTACATTATTAATAATTGAGAAATTTGAGTTAAGAAAAATTTCAATTGCATATCATTTCTATGTAAAGGGAAGATTAATTCACAAAATATAGGTTATTGTTGTCATTATTTATTTATATTTTTTATGAAAAATAACGTGCATATGATTAATAATCAGGTTAACATTATGAAAAGTAAAATAAAACACTTGTTCACTCCCTTTCTTTCATAATAGAGACTCGAATATAGCCTTTGAATTAAGAGTTAATAGAATAATTGAGTGTATGTGTTTCTTTCAAATTATGATTTAGCTCACTTATATAGTAATATTAGTTACATTATCCAAAAAACATATCTTTTGATTGCTCAATGGTTACATATCCAAAAGATATAATCGCAACACTTAATTCTATCATTATACTATGATAATGAAGTGTAATTAAACTTAAAAACCAAACATGAGGAATCAAGAGTTTTTTTTCCTCTTATTCTTACTCTCTTCCTTAATAGTTATGGAGATGAACACATGTTTAATTTCTAATAATAAGTCCCATAAATTTTTCATTATTGGTGTGATTAATTTTCACTTTATTATTAGTCAATTAAACATAATCACATGTGTATGAAATTAAAAAAAAAATACATTTTTTCTTCCTCACATATTCAATCCACCTAAATGGAAAATAGGCCTGAATTATCTTGAGGAATGAACCGAAATACATGTTTTTATCTTTCCTCAATAATTCTACCATAAATGAGAAACAACATATATTGGAATTTAGAAATTATTTCATATAACTGTCATGTGGATTGAGATTGTATCATAAGATTTGTTAATTATTAATTATAGTGGGCCAATATGGATGACAAGGTTTACAAAGAACATACCATTTAGGTGCTAATACCTAGTAGCTATATCAAAAACTAAATTCATCAAGTGTACTCATGTGCACACATTTGGATATTTGTGCTCACTAGCTCAAATATTCTAACAGCTCCCATTCGCAGTCGATGAAACTTGTGACCACTTCAATCAAATGAAGCAACCCAAACTAAAAAAATAACAAAACTAAACTGATATACTATATGCATATTTACAATCAGGGCGTGTGACCCTAGGCACAAAAATGAAACCATCCCACTATGCAACTACTAAGTATACATAGGAAACTTTTCCTCGACCTAGATCTAACTATATGCTATAAGTGGACGGGATCACAAGATAACTCACAAGTTATTATGATAACCCTCAAGTTATCAATCCAATGATCCCATGAACATTAATTGTGCCTGCGATACCTCAAAATCTAACTAATACATATTAGTTTGGCTATCTTCAATCCCTTTGTTGAGTAAGAACACATCCTTTAACACATGAAGCATACCAAACAGCGAGTTAACTCTTCCTTCAAAATCATATAATGCGTGATCTTATTACATAAAGTAATATGCGCCTTATCAAGTACAAATGACAAAATCTTTGTATATATGCATCACTAGATTTTTCCTTCTGTACCATTATTTAATAACTCGAAACCATGCTTTTACTCCATTAGGTTCCTTTAAGCTAAATTGTCATAGCCATCTCGATCCTTTGTCAAAGTAGATACTCTAATTTCAAGCCATCAAATAATAGATAGTAATCACTAAGAGTATCAAGGTGACCAAAGCACATTTGATCATAGAGATAGGGATCACTTTAAGTTCCTCTCTATTTGGTCATTTATATACACATGATATGCATGCTATGGTATACCTTCCCATATAAATGATTTACATACAAAGTGAGTTGTCATCTTCTACTTATATCATTTAACGTGAGATACACCTAAATCTTTCACTTGAACAAATCAAGAGGAAAACAAGATCTCCCACTAGAGTTAAAAAAAAATAAGTTTTTAGGTGTGTATGTTAGCAAATACCATACAAGATAAGTTAATTAGCTTCATGACTAACCTAAATTCATCACATAGATGAATTCACACCCAATCACCTAAGTAAACATGTATTGGTGGTCATATATGCTCGGTAAATTTAATATTACCTAATCCTAAATAAAGCAACTATAATGCTAATTCAAGACTTATAAGAAACTCAAGTTGTTACTAGTTGGAAATTGTGTCACAGGTCGAAATAAAGCTTATTTCCTACTAAATGGCATGTCATCATGACAAGTAGACCATGCTTATTTACTTGAGTATTTTAACCTCTACTCTTGCACAAAAAATAAAGTCGGATTGTTCATGTGAAAGAATCTATCTATAACCTATATTTGACATATCATAATTGTTCGTTGTGAAACAAAAAAACAAGAACATGCAAGAAAATGAACAAAGAATATTCATTGCATTAATACATAAGCAATACATTCCTTCAATCAACATAGGTACCAAACAAATGACTATGGAAAGAAAAAAAAATACGAATAAGGAATTACAGATTATGAAGTCCTATTGCCTGGACATGCTTGGCAAATAGTGCTGGTAGAATAGGCTTAGTCAATAGATCCACCACCATTTGACTCATAGGCATGTATTCTAAATATACTTCCTTTTCCTTATTTGTGTCTCTTATAAAGTTATACTTAATCCCTATATATTTAGTCTTTCCATGATACTTCAGATCCTTTATATAAGTCAATGTAGCCATACTATCACAATGAATAGTAATTGGCTCATTAGAAGTTTTAACACTTAAATTTTGAAGGAAAAGACCAAGCCATAAGGCTTAATGTACATCAACCGCCCTACTACAAACTTGGCCTCTATTGTAGACAAAGTCGTGCAAGTCTGCTTCTTATTACTCCACAAGATAACTCTACTATTGAGCAGAAAAATATAATTAGATGTAGATTTATACTCATCTCTGTCCCTATCCTAATTCGTATTAGTGTACTTTTATAACCGTAGGTTACCACCTTGGTAACATAACCAATAATCCTTAGCACCCTTAAGATATCGAAGACCCATTTAACACACTTCCAATGCTATTAGCCTGGATTAGACAAATAATAAGCTAGTAGACCCATTGTTTGGCTAATGTTTGACTGTATACTTAACATGGCATACATTAAACTTCCAATCGCACTAAGGTATGGAATATTTTTTCATCTCTCTTTTCTCTTTGGGAATGCTTAGACACATTGATCCATCAAACTTATAGTTGTGGGCTAAAGGGGTACTCATTGCCTTAGAATTGCACATGTTAAAATACTCAAGAATCTTACCAATGTAAGTTTCTTGTGATAATGCCAACAAACTCTTAGACCTATCCCTCAGAATTTTAACTCCAAGGATATAAGCAGCCTCACATAAATCTTTCATTTCGAAGGTAGAGGATAAACATATCTTAATTGTATGCACTAATTCTAAGTAATTATTAGCTAATAGAATGTCATCCTTATAAAGTGACATTATTTCAAACTTATGCTTTGAATGCATCAAATATACAATGGTCTTCATCTAGCTTTTGAAATGAAAATTCAAGACTGAGTCATAGAATTTCAAGTACCATTGTCTTGAAGCCTGTTTAAGACCATAAATAGACTTTTTAAGTCTGCAAACTTCATTTTTATGATTCTTTTTAACAAAACTCTCTAGTTGTGTCATATAAATCTCCTCACTCAAATCACTACTGAGAAAGGTAGTCTTAACATCCATGTGGTACAATTCCAAATCAAGTTTAGCAACAATGGTTAGAATCAACATAACAGAATTAAATCGTACTATAGGTGAGAAGCTATCTTTGTAATCAATCCCCTCTTCTTGAGTGTACCTTTTAGCAACTAAACATATATTGTGCCTTTCTATGTTACCATTTGCATTCCTCTTTATTTTGAGAACCTATTTGCTCCCAATTGCCTTTCAGCCTTGAGGAAGATCCACTAATTCCCATACTTGATTAGCATACATTGAATCCAATTCATCATTCATTGTAATTAACCAATTCTCACTATCTGGATGATTAAGAGCTTCCTTATAATTGCTTGGCTCATTATCCAGAGATGTGGCCAAGTGAGCCTTACTTTGATTCAAAATCCACCATTTAGGTGGTTTGAATTACTTAGTAGAATGACGAAAAGGAGGAGGCTTAGTAGGGGTTAGCTCACTAACATTTCCTTTACCATCAGAATTAGAATGCCTTTGCTGAGGTTTAGATACCTTAATGGGTTGAATCGACTCATGATCAACATTATGATCATGTTGAGTAACCGTATCCTTCATAAGTTGATCAAAATTAGGTTCACCACCTTGATCGACTATTGGTGGTTACACTAAGCTCCCATTCAGAACAACACCACTTTCACTTGACATAGAATGTCCCAAATCAATAAGTTCATATAGGGTTTTTGACTTATCAATAGTCCTTATAGATGGAAACTCATTCTCCAAAAAGGTAGTGTCTTTTGACTTGAATTCAACCCTTTTACCTCTTTGCTCCAAATCAATAAACACATACCCATTGGAGTGTTCAAAATAGATGAGAAAAACACATTTCTTTCTATGTGGCCTGAGTTTACCAAACTCATGATTCAAAGTATAGATGTAAGTCGCACAGTCACAAGGCCTGAGATTACTCAAAATGGGCTTTCTAACAATTCAAAGCTTATAAGGAGTAGTATGTATAGATTTGGAAGGCACTCTATTGAGAATATAGATTGCCATGAATAGGGTAAAAAGAAAGATCCAAGTTGGCCTCTACCATCATGGTTTGTACCATATCATGGAAAGTCCAATTTTTCCTCTCTGCCACCCCATTCTTTGAGGTGTGCCAGGGATAGTAAGCTATCTTTCTATTCCCTTTTCTTCACACAATATCTTGAATTTATTGGATAAGTACTCACCACCCCTATTAGTCTTTGAGGACTTGATAGTTCAGTTTAAAGATCTGAAGTGACTTAACACTTCATTTTTATATTTTAGAAGATAGACATGGTATACTGAGTACAATCATCCATGAATGTCAAAAAATACTTATGACCAAGTTTCGATATCACATTTAAAGGTTCGTATACATTAGAATGAATTAATTGTAATAGATAATCACATCGAACACCTTTTCTAAATGATTTACGAGTAGTCTTTGCAATGAGACAAAACTCACAAGTTAAGAGTGAAATCTCAGATAATGATCCAAGTAGGCCACTTTTGGCTAACTTATGCATATTGTTTTGGCCAATATGTTCCAACCTTGAATGCCAACTAACTTAATTATTTGACCTCACAATAAGGTAATCACTCGAAGAACTACTACCATTAGTAATAGTAACTAACACAAAGAAACCATCTTTAAGAAAAGAAGTACATAACTTGACATTATAATAAGAAATATCCAATACACCATTATGAAAATTCAAATTGAAACCAAATGCATCAAACAAGTTACAGAGATTAAGTTTCTCCTTATTTCATGTACAAATAAAACATCCGCCAATACTAAATGATTTTCATTAGACAAAGGTATTTTGCAAATTCCAATGCCCTCTACTTCCAAACAAGAGTTGTCACCCATAAAAACTAACTTGGTTCCAATACTAAGCTTTGTATAGGCCATGAACAAGTCTCAATCCCAAGCTATATGATCGACCGCTGCTGAATCAACAACCCACAAAAAATCAAATTCAGTCAATGAAATACATGATGAAACACGTGCATAAGAAGTAGATAATATTTGTACCTTAGGACTTTTGAATCCTTAGCAAAATGACCCTTCAAGCCATAACTAAAGCACTTAATTTTTGCTTTGTTTTTTGACTTCTTATGCTTCTCATCAATTTTTGATTTCTTATTACTAGAATTCGAACTTTCCCTAGAGAACTTTCTTTTTTTCCAACCCTTATTCTTTTTTTTCTATAATGAAAAAGATGCCTCAGCAACATATGCTTTGGATGGGTTCTTGATGTCTATCACCTCAACCTTTAACAAAAGATGCTTGGTAATATTATTAAAGGTCTTAATCTCTGAATTATGGTGTAAATTGATCTTAATCAAGTGTCATTCATCATTGGGAAGAGACTGGATAACTACTTGCACTTGTTGCTTGTCAGTCAATGTATGTCCAATTCCTTTTAAGCTTAAGATCATGTGAGACATCTCTCGAAGGTGACGGGACATGTTGTTCCAGCTTCTTTGAATAATTTTCAAACTTAAGAAATAAGGCTCTTTGTTTCTCCAAAAAAACACTTCTATACTTGGTTTTCATAGTGTCCCATATTTCTTTTGTCGAATCAAGCATAGCAAAGTTAGCCATCAAATCGTTAATTATTGCATTAAGCAAAGTGACCCGAGTTAAGGTGTCTTTTCTTTTTAGAGCCTTGTACTCAGTCTTATCCACATTCAATGCTTTTAGAGCTAACTCTGAAAGTATAATGGATATCATCTCAAGTGTATCCTATTCAGTAATTGTATCTTCTATTACCATAGAGGATAGTTATCCCTATCAAGCTCTAGATCTTTTGTTCAACTTAACTATAATGCCCTTTGTGGTAGTAGCCATACTAAATCACACAATTTTATACCCATTAACATATTCATTTTCACAACAAGACATAAATCACATGAATTGTTTAAAAATAACTAATCTATACTTAAACAAACCAAAGATAAGCATTCTCAACATATAATCAAATCAATTTAAGCATAAATTTTATTATTCCAAATATAATAATCTATTTTATTCCAAATAGTCTTTGCCTTAAAAGAAACATTTAAGATACTAAGTCACATGCCAAAGACTATGTTCTACACCTATGAAAATATTTCTACAACTTGATGCTTTAATACAAATGTTGTGATTTTTTTTATATAAAAACTAAACAAAAAAATAATCTATAGAGATTTATGAAATCACTTATCTTTCCAAGCAAGGTGAGCTACAGTGCACGGAAGACCTTTGATCCCAATGATCTTGTAGAAGATCCTTAGGATGAGAGAAATAGCCTAAAAAACATACATAGGATCAGTAACCAAGTTAACACTATGAAGATTAAAATGGAAGACTTGTTCACTCCTTTTCTTGCATAATAGAGACCCGAGTATAATCTTTGAATCAAGAGCCAATAGAATAACCAAGTGTGTGTTTCTTTCAAATTATGATTCAACTTACTTATATAGTAACATCAATTATATTATCCTAAAAAATATGTCTTTTGGTTGCCCAATGGTTACATATCCAAAAGTCAAAACCTCAGCACTTAATTCTATCATTATCCCATAATAATAAAGTGTAATTAAGCTTAAAAATCATATATGAGGAATCAAGAGTTTTTTATGAACTCACCTGTCTTTTCAAGCAAGGTGAGCTACGATGCTCATAAGATCTTTGATACCAATGATCTTGTAAAATAGCCCTAGGATGATATAAATAGCCCAAAAAATGTGCCTAAGATTAGCAACCAAGTTAATACTATGAAGAGTAAAATGAAAAACTTGTTTACTCCCTTTCTTATATAATAGAGACTCGACTATAACCTTTGAATCAATAGCCAATAGAATAGTTGAGGATGTGTTTCTTTCAAATTATGATTCACCCCACTTATATAGTAATATCAATTACATTATGCAAAAAAACATATCTTTTGGTTGCCCAATGATTATAGACCCAAAATTTATAATGACAACACTTAATTCCATTATTATCCTATAATAATGAAGTATAATCAAGTTTAAAAATCGTATGAATCAAGAGTTTTTTTTATCTTATTTTTTTTCTCTTCCTTAATGGTTATGGGAGATGAACACATGTTTAATTTATAATAATAAGCCCCATAAATTTTTCACTATAGGTGTGGTTAATTTTCACTTTATGATTAGTAAATTAAACATAATCACATGTGTAGGAGATTGAAAAGACATATTTTTTCTTCCTCACATGTTCGATTCACCTAGATGGAAATAGGCTTGAATTATTTTAAGAATGAACTAAAAAATACATCTTTATCTTTCCTTAATAATTCTACCATAAATGAGAAATAACACATGTTGGAATTTAGAAAGCCTTTTCTTTCTTATTCCATGTAACTGTCATGTGGATTGAGATTATATCATAAGATTTATTAATAATTAATTATAGTGAACCAATATTGATGACAAGGTTCACAAAAAATATACCACTTAGATGCCAATACCTAGTAGCTTCACTAATAACTAAATCCACCAAGTGTAATCTTGTAGACATATTTGAATATTTGTACTCACTAATTCAAATATTCCAACAGTTGTACCTTATATTGCTATACCTTTAATGGAAGCTTTAAAAAAAATGAATATTATTTGTAGTTAATCATATAAGTGAGCTGTAATTGAAACTTAAAATTTATAAAATAAATAGAATAAAGGAATTTTATTTAATACACAAAAAAAGTTGAACAAAACTTGAATGTGGATAAACTCATTTCAATTAATTACATATACATATGATGTTTCGGTAATTCAATCATAATATATTGCTAAATCATTGTGCAACTTGTCAGGACTAAAGCATATAAAATCAATAGCCAAGAATATAAATATACTAGGGAAATAAGTCTTATAAATTTCAATAGTCACCATCAAATCAAGATAAACACCTTATAAATAATATTGTGAAGTGTAGAAAATAACATTTGAAATAGATAAATAATGGATCACTTTTCAGATTATCAACGACAATAGCATAATAATATTCCCTTACTTTTAAGATAGTTTTTGTAAGAACAAAAATTTTTAAACAGATGCACAGGTTACTATTTCCACGTCAATCTAATTGAATTAAATAAATTGAAGAAAACAAAAGGACTAAATACATAATAATTTTATTGTATAAGTGAATTTTTAAGAGAAATTTTCATTTTTTAAGGACTTCAATAAATAAAAAAATGTATAAAGAATAATAAAATTATTTTATAAATAAAAATAATTACTTATATTTGTCCAAAAATGTTAATTTGATAGAATTAATTTGAATTCAACTATAGTATATTCATTTATAGTCTCAATAATTTTGTAACATTTAAAATTATATTCTAGCAAATAATGACTTTTAATTGTACAATGAAATCTCCTGCAATTAGTTGTCTTAAATGGGACAAATAATTTATAATACCCTTCATTAAAAAAAAAATCATGTTTCAACAAATAAAATTCAAGATTGGAAGTTTATTTGAAAAATGACCTCATGATGACACATGACAAAAGGACAAATCCTCTTTTTCTATTTTATAGATTGGAAAGTCATAGCAAGTGTTTTCAGGTGTTTTTGTTTTATTATTTTTGAAAACAGTTTTCTAAAAATTGTTTCTAAAAACTATTTTTTTAGAACTAAAAAATAAAAAATTTGTTTGGATATAAATTTTGAAAACAAGTGTTTTCTTTATTTTTGAAAATGAAAAAAAATTATTTAATATTATTTATAACTTTGTCATTAATGAAAATAGGTATTCTTCTTATTTTTTAAAAAAATCTGAAAA
>JANHAO010011410.1:0-17036 GCA_026873985.1 Saraca asoca | reverse complement strand
TTTCTATCACAAGAATTCATTATTTGATTACAACTCAAGTGATAAATAAACAAAGATTGTATACTACGTCTCCAACGAGATAAGGACAAGATCTGATTTGAATTCCGCTTTATAAATTGTCTACCACTCTTTAAATCCTTATACTACTTAATTAAGGACCTAATAGCCGATAAAATATTTAGTTATTGTTCTTAAACCAAGTTTCTTTATGGAGGGAATATATGATTTTACTGTAGCTTTACAACCCTAAACATGAATGTGCTTCAAACTAGGATTTTTAGCAATCCCCAGCTCATATAGAGTCTTAGGTACCAGCTTACTCAGTACTTGATTTAGAATATAGGCAACAATCTTTATAGCTTCACCTCATAGTAGCTCTAGCAATGAGTATATGCAAGGATACAACTTATCATATCCATGAATGTCCTATTTCTCCTTTTAGCTATGTCATTCTAATTTGGTATTCCAAGCATGGCATAAATGACTTCAATTCCGCATTCTTGCAGATAACTATCAAATGAACTAGGATTTCTTTTAGTTTCATCATAGTTGCCATAGTACTCACCATCCTATCAGAGTTGACACATTTAACCTTTTTTTCCCAATTTAATCGCAACTACAACTTTAAAGGACTTGAAGACATCTAGTGACTCAGATCTTTCAATGAGTAATTTTATCCATCCAAATCTAAAGTAGTCCTCTATGAAGTTCAAAAAGTACTTGTAAAAATCCTTGGTAGTAGATGTGATGGGTCCATTTATGTCAATGTGGATCAACTCCAAAGCATTCTATTTTTTGCTTCTTTTTACATTTCTAGCTCTAGCAAGAAGTTTTCCATCTATGCAATATACACAAGTGTCATAACCTATTATGGACATTATCAAGATATGAGGTTCAGGCAGGGCAACATCGAAAGAGGGGAATGCGATTAAACAAAGAAAGAAAGGACCAGAGGGCAGAATCTAGCTCCGCCTGGGTGGAGTTACGATCATTAAACAAAAACCACGAAGCCTTGCTAAATTGTGGGGCTTGAGTCGCGAGGAGTTACATCCACGTTAGCCGAGATCGATAAGCAACCAAGGGAGGACAAAGTATCGACCCTGGAACCTTAACCCCCGACTTCCTCCTTAACTCACCACTGAAGGATGACCGCACAAGGCCCAGTCAGCAATCTAAGGCATGACAGTGAATTTGACAGCTCAGGCCTCTGGCAATCCATATCAGCTCCCCAAAAATTCGACAATGATTTGCCTAACATTAATTGTCCGACGGCAAGTAAGTAATGCTATAAGCAGCGAAGATGATCATTTTGCTGATTAAGAAAATTACACTTGTAACATCCTCCCTCACTATAAATAGGGGAAAGGGATTATTAAGAGAGAGAGAAAAAGAAATACAAAAACTTGATTAAAAAGAGAGAAACTTCATTGTTAGTTGTGAGAGAGTAAGAAAGCCATTGTAATCTGGTCTAGTAAGACCTTTGAATAGCAAATAACAAAAGAGTAACGTAGAGGTAGGAGCCAAAAACTGGCTTTTGCCGAACCACAATAAAACCCTGGTGTTACTGTCCTTATGTTACCTTCTTCCCAAACCTTCATCCTTTTTCTTCTTTTTATCTTAAACATACAGTCAGGGGTGCTGAACCGAGAGAACTAGTTGACCGAATTTTGGTATCAACATTTTGGCGCTAGAAGGAGGGCCCCCACTGTATATTCCCACTGTATTTTCTCATCTTCAATCTCTGAAAAGACATATCGGATGTGATGGCAAGAAGGAAAATCGTCGAGAATGCTAAGACTCCTGCTAGTCAACCAAAAGACCAGATGCAGTATCAAGACACAATCACTCCAACGGTAGGCCCTGAAGCTGGCAATGTATGGACTTGGCAACAGTGCCAAGAGGCTCTTGACAAGCGCCAAGAGGCTCTAGAGATCACCTTAAAGGAACTGGCTGACGTGGTCTGGATAATGTCTCAAGCACACACCTGAGGCGCACCGGGACGGGGAAAGGCAATCATCTCTAAAAATGAGCGCCATCATCTGGGAATCCGACAGGATCAACAAAGTAGGATCAAACATCGGCGAACCCATTCACTTCATTCCACAAACTCGTGATTGAGGTCCGAAGTCCATCGACTCTAGGAGGATGGCGAAAACGAAAGAAGCGACACTCAGGAAGAAGAGTTACATCGAAGTGAAAGCTCGGAAGGAGCCAATAATGATAGGGAGCTAGATCACAGCTTGACCACTTGCGAACGTGGCCCAAAACAGGGAACCTTAGATCGATGTCATCGTCAAAAGTGGGAGCGAAAGAGCCGAAAGGCTTCTGATCATCAGCTAAACCCCTGAGACCCAAAGGTCGAAGAACTACTTCAGAGAATGGAAAGACTAGAGAAGAATTCCACCTCCCGAGAGAATCGCGAATCTCACAAGGGGAGAACCCCCCTCTCTCGCTGAATTGAGACAGAACCTCTCCGCCGCAGGTTTAAATTTCCAAACATCCCCTTGTACGGCAAGAACAATGATCCTCATAATCACTTGGATGCTTTCAATGTCCAGATCGATTTATAAACTTGCAATCCATTAGTGAAGTGTCGAGTCTTCTCGGTAACCCTCGGGGAGATATTACTAACCTAGTTCAAGAGTTTCCCAGACCGTAGTGTAAAAAGCTAGGATGAATGTCAAACTAAATTCCTTGAACAATATAGGGCGCTAAAAAGGCAGCTCGCCCCCTCTTGCGATTTGGCCATGATTTTCCCACGAAGGGACAAGTCACTCAAGGATTACATTTTGAGGTTCTGATAGGAGGTCAGGAACGTTGACAGCCCGTTGGATGAGAGTGTCCTTACAGCGATCTCTATTGGGCTTCGTAAAGACAAGAAGCTATATGAATACATATACAAGTCTCCTGTCAAAAGTTTAGGCAAATTTTACGAGCGGGCCGTGAAGGAGGTTCGTTGGGAAGAAACTTTTGGCCCAAGGAAGCCAAAAAAGAAAGATGATGCGGAAACCCCCAGAGGGAAGAAAAGGAAAGGGAATGAAAACAACAAAAGAAGTCTAGAGGATGGCCCAAGGGGTCAAGTCACAAAGAAAATCCAAGCTGAACCTTATCAGTCTCCACGTCGCTATGAGACTTACACAGCCTTATCAGACACTCCCAACAGAATTTACGCCATGGAAAGAGGGAACGAAGACTTTGGACGGCCTGGGCCCATCAGGACCCCCATTGATAAGAGAAATCGAAACAAATTTTACACCTATCACAGTGAGGTCGGGCATAATACGTTAGACTGTTGGGCGCTCAAAGATGCCATCGAAGACCTAATAAAAAAGGGTCATTTATGAGAATACATAGCAAGGGCTTCGGGACAGAGACCCTCGCAACCCCGATGGTACACATCGTGACGTCATCAGACCCCCGAGAATGAAGGAGCACCTTCTGTAAGGATAATATTCACCATTCATGGCGGACCCTACCCCGGGGGTACGTCAAGTCAGTCGCGCGATCGCTATATTCAAGAGGTAAGTTGTGTCATCCTCGTCAACCGTGCACAAAGTGACAGGCCTACCAAAAAGGTGAAAATTGACACAGGTGACATTACATTCACTGAAGAAGATGTAATGGGAGTATGCTACCCGCATAATGACGCCCTCGTCATACGAGCGAGGATAGCAAATATGGAGGCAAGGAGAATAATGCTAGATACCGGAAGCTCTGTTAACGTAATGTACAAGGCATGCTTCGATCAAATGGGCGTGAAGACAAGCCAGACAGATCCATTACCAGAGCCCCTTTATGGATTCACCAGGGATCGAATACTTCCGATAGGGCAAATAAAACTCTACTCACTGTAGGAGACCCGGATCGTCAAGCCACTATCATGATAGATTTCTTGATCATTGATTATCCTTCGTCATACAACGAGGAACTAGGGCGACCCACCATGAACAAGCTTGATATGATAGTATCAACCAAGATGCTCATCACGAAGTTTCCTACCCCAAATAGAATGGGGTGTGTCTGAGGAGAACAGCAGGTAGACCGTCGTTGTTACGAAGAAGCGGTAAAACTCAGGGTATAAAAAAGAAGTGTAGACATGGTCTGTGGTGCATACTCCCACCTGATGAGCAAAAAAGGAGTCACTTATGACCTTGACCCCTGAGAGATGGACACGGGACCAACCACCGGACTAACTGAAAATCTAGAAGAAGTGCAGGTAAGTGAAAAAGGTAAAGAAAGGTGCTTGAAAGTGGGAAAACAACTACCGCCTAATGTAAAAACACAGTTGGCAGACTTCCTTAGGGCAAACATGAATGTTTTCACCTGGAACCACGAGGATATGGAGGGCATTGACCAAAAGATAATATCCCACTCACTGAACATCGACCCTCAGGCCAAGCCTGTCTGCCAAAAAAAGAGGCCAATGACCACCGAAAGCTACGCGACACTCAAAGAAGAGGTGGACAAACTTCTGGCCAACAAATTCATTAGGGAGGCACGATATCCCACCTGGGTAGCTAATCCAGTCCTCATCAAGAAAAAGAACAGGAAGTGGAGGACGTGTATCGATTTTACATATCTTAATCGAGCTTGTCCAAAAGATAGCTTCCCCCTATCGAGGATGGACCAGCTTGTCAATGTGACCATGGGACATGAACTTTGATGCATCATGGATGCTTACTCGGGATGCAATTAGATTCCAATGGACAAGCGGGATGAATAACACACCTCATTTATCACCGATTGATGATTGTATTGCTATAAAGTGATGCCCTTCGGACTCAAAAATGCAGGGGCGACATACCAACGACTAGTTAACATGATGTTCCAAGGGCAAATCAGTAAGACAATGAAGGTATATGTGGATGACATGCTTATGAAATCTAAGCAGCTTGTCGATCATATTCGTGACTTGATGAGATGTTTCAAATCCTGAGAAGATATCGGATGAAGCTGAACCCCCTCAAGTGCACTTTCGGCGTAGCCTCAGGAAAATTCCTTGGCTTTGTGGTCAATAACCGAGGGATCGAGGCTAACCCAGAAAAAATCAAAGCCCTTCTCGATATGCGTTCTCCCACTGGCCCCAAAGATGTCCAAAGCCTGAATGGCCAAGTCGCCACCATAAGCCAATTCATCTTGATAGCCTCTGATAAATGCATCCCTTTCTTTGATGTCCTTAAAAAGGCCAAAAGGTTCGAATGGACCACGGAGTGTGAGGACTCGTTTAGGAAACTTAAGGATTATCTTGGCCAAGCGCCCGTCCTTTCCAAACTGAAAGAAGGAGAAAAGCTGACTATTTATCTTGGGGTATTGCAATACGCCCTAAGTGCAGCATTGACGCGAGAAGAAGGAGGCATTCAGCTCCCCATATATTACATAAGCAAAAGGCTATTGGATACAGAGACAAGATACTCTCCTATGGAGAAACTCGCATATTGCTTAGTAGTAGCCTCAAGGAAGTTACAGCCCTATTTTCAAGACCACAGCATAAGAGTTCTTACGCAATATCCCCTGAGACAAACCCTAAAGAAGACTGATGCCTCTAGACAGCTGCTTAAGTGGGCAATAGAGCTTGCCCAGTTCAACATTGAATACAGGCCTAGAACGCCCTTCAAAGGGCAGGCACTAGCAGATTTTATTGCCAAATTCACAAGACCCATAAAGGAAGAGGCAGAACCCTTTGAGGTACCCTGGTGGGAATTATTCATCGATGGGTCATCCAATAGCAAAAGATCTAGTGCAGGAACACTTCTGGTTAGTCCAGAAGGGCACAGAATCTTTAGTGCCTTAAGGTTTGAATTCCAAGCCACGAACAATGACGCCGAGTACGAAGCCCTACTGGCAAGCTTACGACTGGCTAAGGTGGTACAAGTAGAAAAATTAAAGATATACAGTGACTCACAACTTATCATCAGTCAAATAAGGGGCGAGTACCAAACACGCGAGCAAAGAATGGAGTAGTACCTTTAAAAAGCTCAAAACTTGTTGGAATCCTTCCAGCAATTCGAGATTACTCAAATCCCGCGTGCTTGGAATGCTCATGCCGACGCCTTGGCCTGGTTAACTACTATAAACGAGCCAAACCTCACGGAATCAATTCCGATAGAGCACCTTTCGTCCCCGAGCATCGAACAACATGAAGAAGTCAAAGTAATCATAGGTAGACCTGACTCTTGGATGAATCCCATCATTGACTTCCTGAAGAACGAAGCTTTGCTAGAAGACAAAGTCGAGGCACGTCAACTACAGGCACGAGGGTAAGATACTGTATCTGTGACGTTGTCCTTTATAAAAGAAGATTTTCAACCCCTCTCCTAAGGTGCGTTGATGAAAAAGACGGAGATGCCATTCTGAAGGAAATCCATTCGAGACACTATGGAAACCATGCTAGGGGACTGTCATTAACGTAAAAAGCATTTCGACAGGGGTTTTACTAGCCAACTATGAAGCAGGATGCGATGAATCTCGTTAAGAAATGTGACAAGTGTCAGAGATTTGCAAAAGTGCCCCATGTTCCACTGGCTTATTTAAAGCAAATGGTGAGCCCGTGGCTATTCACTATTTAGGGCATAGATCTGATTGGGCCATTCCCCAAAGCATGAGGCAATTGTAAATATGCCATCGTAGTCGTGGACTACTTCACAAAGTGGGCAGAAGTGAAAGAGCTTGCTAAAATTTCATCTTCCAAAGTCCTAAGCTTTGTCTGGAATAATATCATTTGCAAATACAGGGTCCCCCAATAAATCATAACCGACAATGGAACCCAGTTCATGAACAAACAATTCGTCGAGTTTTGCAATGATTTCAGAATAGTTAAGATTTCACATCAGAAGATCATCCGTAGAGCAATGGGCAAGTCGAGGCCGTTAATAAAATCATTAAGAAAATCTTAAAAACCAGACTAGAGGCAAAAAAGGAAGCATGGGCTGATGAGTTGTAAATAGTGCTATGGGATACAGGACGACCCCCTGCAGTTCAATAGGAGAGACACCCTTCTTGATGGTCTACGGATGCGAAGTGATGATTCCCATAGAATTTGAAGTCGTGACTCAACGAAGGATCACTTTCGAATCGAGGGAAAACAACTAATTAATTGCTTCGCGAGGCACTACAATTGAAAAGTACAACCTCAAAGGTTTAGCCCAGGCGATCTCGTTCTATGCCTTATCCTATTGGGGGCACGCAAGCCTAGCGAAGGGACTCTTGGACCAAATTGGGAGGGTCAATACTTAATAAAAAGAGTCGTGGGCAATGGAGCCTATCACTTAACGAACGAAAACAGGGAAGAACTCCCCCATGCCTGGAATGCCAAACATCTATGTCGATATTACCAGTAGAAGTTGAAAAATTTTTAACTCTATCAAATATTATGTACTCCCCACACAATGTAATTTCAGAAGGAATAATGAAGTCTAATGTGTTGCAAGGAAACGATAAAGATGAACTCATAATCATACGAATGAATTGCCAGAATTTGACAAAGTCATCATACCTGTTAGTTACAGACCAAAAAGAAAAAGAAAAAGAAGAGAAACTAAGGTGTAGGATTCTCAGAGACATCAGAGGGAATCTTGTCAGGAACCTCAGGGAGTGAAAGGGCAACCTCTTCTGATGGAACTTCCATCTCCGTACCTCATTCCTCATCTGGAGAATCAGTCTCAAAGGCATCCCTCTTGAAAGACTCATCGGCCTCCACGGCCTGTGGTCCAAAGAACGAAAGGTCCATCTCTGGGTGTTTCTCCCATAAGGTAAAAAGGAAGTCCTTGCAAGTTTGCTACCTCGACTCCCTAGCAACAACGGTCACCCACAACAACATCTCAGCTTTTGCAAGATGAAGCTCTTTCCTCACCTCGTCTGGTTCCTTTTTGGCAGTTTCGGCCCCACGATGTGCAATGTCCACTCACTATATCGTGTCCTCAGCAGTTTTGTTGGCTTTTTGAAGGTGCTTATTCACATCCTCCAACTCTATTTTGACCTTCTTCAAGTCTATCAAAACATGCCCAGATGTCTCTTCAGCTATCTCACGATGCTGCACCTCGTCTGTGAGCTTCGCTTCCATCTCCCTGATCCTCTCGTGCAACTCCTGGTTCTCAGTGATAGAAGCCGCAAAGTCATCTGTAAGCAAGGATTCCCTATCCTCTTGAGCCCATGCTAACTCCTTAATCTTCAGGAGCTTCAAGACATTTTGTAAAAAAAAAATGAGGGGGCGAGGAAGGAGAAAATTGGGCAAAGGCATTACCACGAACTGTAAAATAACTAACAAAGGTAAAAGTAGTAGAATGAACCTTACCACAAGGCCATGACGAGCGGTGTAACCTGCGAGCCTCGCTATAGTGCAATCTCTGGCCTCCGCTAGACGAGGAACGGGTTCACCTTCATCACTATGAGACGATGCCTTCTTCCTGCCTTTCTCAATCTATCTCCTCTTAGAAGTAGGACTAGGCGGGATAGGGGCCTCAGTAACATCCGCTGCTTCAGATCGAGGTGGCGATAACATCCCTCGAGCAGTGGCCATAAACGATGGTGACAACATACCAATCTCTGTATCTATACCGTTAGGGGCGGGAACTTTGTCTATAGAAGGAGGTGGAGAATCCATTGCAGGAACTGGAAGCTGTCGTTTTGCACCACGAGATGGAGCAGCTTTCAAAATGAGGTCTATAATGTTGTCGTAATCATCAAAGTTGGCGGGTCAGACCTCGGACACTTATCGAATCCCGATCTCCTCTGTGACTTTGATGTTCAAAGGAGGTGTAAGACCGTACAGGCAAAGTTGAGATTCGTTAAATTGGAAGTCATTCCCAAACCCGCTCACCAACCTGAGGCTGTCCAAAACCCCGAGCTCTCTAGCCCCCAAGGTAGGAATCTTGCTAGTGCCAGCTACCAAAAAGAAAGAAAAAGGACGTTAGTAATATAAAACAAGAGATAGACATATTGGAAAATGCATCACTTTATGCGACTACTATCAGCTAACTTACCCAGAGAAAGAACGAAATCAAAATTCTTAAGGTATCATAATGAAGGGCAAGACACGTAGAACCAACGAAATTTGTAAGGTCCTACGTTGAATTTGCCTATTGCAGCCGCCTTTGGTAGGACATCTTTATGCGGTGTCCTCCTGGCCGTAAGATAGTACAACCTGTTCGACGCATTCACGCATCTGAGATCGTAAAGGTAGCATAGAGTCTCGGGGGACAGCGGTGGCAAGTGATTTCCCAGATAAATTAAAGCAAGCGAAATCAGCAAAGCATATGAGTTAGGGGTGAGTTGGAATAGGCATAGTTTCACTTTGTTCAAGAAATCAATAATTAAAGGAGGAACGGGGAACCTAAAGCCGATCGTAAAGTGTGGTAAACTCATGGCGATGAAACCTTTAGGGGGATATACAGCGTGATCATCCGCTGCAGGAACCATGGCGCTACACCCTCTGGGAACCCAATGAGAATGAACCGCGAGCTGAACGTCCCGCCGTTGCATCAGAGATGCATAAAATTTAAAAACGTGGCAATCACGGGATTCCCTCATTGCGACACCCGAACCTTCTGAAAGTCCTTGATGGAGGAAAAATGATGGAACTTTGACCCCTCCATTGAGTGTGGCCTCTTCAGTAAATCGCACCCTCATCGCCTCTAAAGTTGCTTCTATCTCCTCATCATCATCTCCTATCGAGCAACGGTGTTGCACATGACCTGCTTCCATTTACAAAGGAAGAAAGCTGGTTAGGCCGCTGTGAGCAAGCCACACCAAAACTAAAAAGCCTAAGACCCCCATGAATCACAGGCAATGCGCAACTTGAGCCACCTTAGTAACCACCCACAACTGCACTAGGAGAGGGGAAAAGAAAGAGAAGAGAATAGTCCCGAGTTATATGATCAAGGCCCGACAGGAAATACCAAGTAACCCCGAGGATGACTAACAAGCCGACCCCATTAAACCAACCAAGATGGAATCCCAAAGAAATAGACTAACAGTTAAACCCGTCTAGCTAACGAAAGAAAAGATCCCTGAGAACCCGAAAGACAGGAAAAATGGATGGAGACTTATCGTAGTTCCTTTGAGCACGGAGGTCCGATCGAAATGTAGATTGTAGCTTGGGCAGGGAAAATCATGGAACCAGAGAAGAAGACTAGAAGGTAGCCGGAGACTGAGCAGAACAAGCGGGGAATGAGAGGAGGAAAATTTTCAAATGAGAAGGGACAAAGGGGTTCTCCTGGTATAAAAAAGGAAACGAACCTACTGTCAAATCAAAAGGGCTATTGGATACCCACGTTCCAACGACTAGGGAGACATGAAAATTAATAGATGATGATACAAAAACTCGCACAAAAATTTGAAAGCCATAATTGCCCACCGTCATAGAAAGACGAAAAGCCGCGTGTGCGGAACAAGCAGATGAATTGGGCAGCTCAAATGGCCATTGCGCACAAAAGGGCTTGATAAACAATCTCGCGTCTAAGTAATGCGTAGAAAGCATAGAATTCTTACGCGAGCCACATTTAAGTAATGTGCTCGCCCGGCATAGAATTCTTGCACGGAACGACCCTGCATTCAAGTAATGTGTTGCCTACACAAAATTCTTGAGCGGGTTGGGGGTTCGATAAATGATCTCGCGTCCAAGTAATGCACAGAAAGCATAGAATTCTTGCGCGAGCCATGTTCAAGTAATGTGCTCACCCAACATAGAATTCTTGCATGGAACGGCCCTACGTTCAAGTAATGTGTCGCCTACATAGAATTCTTGCGCGGGTTGGGGGCTTGATAAACGATCTCACTTCCAAGTAATGTGCAGAAAACGTAGAATTCTTGCGTGAGCCACGTTCAAGTAATGTGCTCGTACGACATAGAATTCTTCCATGGAACGACCCTGCGTTCAAGTAATGCGTCACCTACATAGAATTCTTACGCGGGTTGGGGGCTCGATAATTTATCTTATGTCCAAGTAATGCGCAGAAAGCGTAGAATTCTTGTGCGAGCCACGTTCAAATAATGTGCTCGCCTGACACAGAATTCTTGTGCAGAACGACCCTACGTTCAAGTAATGTGTCGCCTACGTAGAATTCTTGCACGAGTTGGGGGCTCGATAAATGATCTCGCATCCAAGTAATGCGTAAAAAGCGTAGAATTCTTGTGCGAGCCGTGTTCAAGTAATGTGCTAGCCCGGCATGAAATTCTTGCACGGAACGACCCTGTGTTCAAGTAATATGCTTGCCCGGCACAAAATTCTTGTGTGGAACAACCCCGCGTTCAAGTAATGTGCTCGCCTAGCATAGAATTATTGTGTAAAGCAACTTTGTGCCCAAGAAACATGCACGTCCTACACGGAATGCATACGTGGAACTTATTCAGGATCTCGCATGAAGAGTATCGATTAGATAGAAGATTCCCACAGCACTAGTCATTATCGGAGGACTGGACAGTCCAACTCTCTTAGCAAACACAAAATCGAGAGCAAAGGCCAGGGCATAACTCTCATCACAAGAAGTGAGCTGAAAGTTATGGGGCTTATGTTATGGACATTATCAAGATACGAGGTTCAGGCAGGGCAACATCCAAAGAGGGGAATGCGATCAAACAAAGAAAGAAAAGACCAGAGGGCAGAATCCAGCTCTGCCCGGGAGGAGTTACGATCGTTAAACAAAAACCCCGAAGCCTCGCTATATCGTGGGGCTTGAGTCATGAGGAGTTACATCTACGTCAGCCGAGACCGATAAGCAACCAAGCGAGGATGAAGTACCGACCCTGGAACCTCGACTCCTGACTTCCTCCTTCACTCACCACTGAAGGACGACCGCACAAGGCCCATTCAATAATCTGAAGCATGACAGTGAATTTGACAACTCAGGCCTCCGGCAATCCACATCAGCTCCCCATAAATCTGATAATGATTTGCCTAGCATTAATTGTCTGATGGCAAGCATTTAATGCTATAAGCGTGAAGATGATAATTTTGCTGATTAAGAAAATTACACTTGTAACCTCCTCCCTCACTATAAATAGTGGGGAAAGGATTATTAAGAGAGAGAGAAAAAGAAATACAAAAACTCGGTTAAAAAGAGAGAAACTTCATTGTTATTTGTGAGAGAGTAAGAAAGCCATTGTAATCTGGTCTGGTAAGACCTCTGAATAACAAATAACAAAAGAGTAACGTGGATGTAGGAGCTAAAAACTGGCTTTGGCCAAACCATGATAAAACCCTGGTGTTGCTGTCCTCATCTTACCTTCTTCCCAAACCTTCATCCTTTTTCTTCTCTTTTTCTTAAACATACAGTCAGGGGTGCTGAACCAAGAGAACTAGTTGACCGAATTTTAGTGTCAACATAACCTAAATAATCCAGATCATGCAAAACCTATTAAACTCTGTCTTCTTTCTCTAGAATTATGACCCCAGTGCATGTATTCTCATCAATTCTACTTCTCTTCTTTCTAGTTGCAGTATTAATTGACTTTGCAAAATAAAGATCTAAATCAATTTTATATAACACATCAGATAACACATCAAAACCAACAACACATGGATTATATAGTAAATCAAACTTTCTATTACCAAAAGAATAAGAGTATCCATCAAAATCCAATGCAACAACCAAAATCAAGTTTCTTCTCATAGAGGGTTCATAAACAATGTTTTTAAGTTTTAAGACATGTCTAGTAAATAAACATAAGGAAATATCTCATATGTGCTCTATTTGTACTCTATCATCATGTCCAAGCTAAATGATTAATTCTCCATCATTTGGCTTCCTCAACTTTGTCAGTGCCTTTCTTTTTCTCAAGTCACTTTTTATATTGAAAGCAATCCATCTTCTTCTACCCTTATTTCTTGCAAAAGCTTCAATTTACAATTTCCTTTGAATGGAGCTTTCTTAGGCTTGTAGTAGTTATTTTTCACGCTTTCTTATCATGAGAAAATTTTCCTTTGTTATATCTCTGATGCCCTGAAGCCAATCCAGGAGAAACCAGGATGACCATTTTCACCTTTTCCTTCCTTACATCATCCTTTGCTTGTGCAACAGTAGAAATCAATTTATTTATGGTCCATTCACCTTTCATGGTACTATAAGATGTCTTCAAAACATCAAATTCAATAGGTGACAATAGTGCTTACTACATTAAGTAATTTTCACCCAGCTCGACATTCATGTTCTTCAATTTGTTATAATAATGGACCAATTTTAGAATATCCATCTGCACTTCACTAACACCATCATATATGATCTTTTCTAAGTAAAGAGAGGTAGTGACCTTTTTCAACTTTATCAAATTTCACAAATTTTTTATCAATTGATTCAAGAAAAGGCTTGGCATTCTCAAATTCATGAATACTTTGTCTAATTTTTTTGTCCATGGTGTACTTCATGGTCATCTAACACACTTGGTTTGAGTGTGTCCTCTTCTCGTGTTTTGCTTTCAAATTTGCACTTGAATTTACATCTAACATGCTCCTATTTTTGAAGCGCCAAATTAATATTGGTAACTACTAGGTATAACTTTTTTGACTCTATCCAACCCTCATAATTCATCCAATTCAACATCTTTATAGAAGTTAATTGCATAGAAAAGAAAAGTTGAGGAAAATTATTAACACGTTAGTGCATTTAAATACTTTACTCATGCTTATATTTTCCTCAAATATTCATTATGTGATTATTCATAGTATTATATTATAAGATTTAATATCAAAATGATATTTAAGACCTTGTAATACTTTACATTTTTAGAACCTAACTCCAAAGGGAATTTAAAATTCTAAAAATATAACATCCAACCCTACACTTACATTATTGCTAATAAACGATATTAACAATACCACATAGAAGAGTATGTAATATTATTAATACAGTATTCTCTTAAATACCACACAAAACTACTTCATTTTAACAAAATTTTATGTAACTAATCCCATGAAAGGGGGGAACATGATTACATAAAATTTAATAGCATAATATGAGCCAAATAATTTTTGCAGTAATATTCCATGTTAATCAAAATTAATCAACATCTAAAAATTATCAAATAACTCCACAAAAATTACCTACTATAATATCAAATATTTCAAGTTTTGTAAAACAATCAAAGAGTGAGAAAGAGAAATGAGCTAGCAAGCTTTGAGGATAAAGGAAACAATTTTATGATTCATGAGTAAATATATAAATCTACAACGTAAATGTTACAATAGCACAAAAGTGAAAAGAAAACAAAGGAAAAAAAATATAGACAAGCAAACTAGTAGTAACAAAACAACAAGATATAAAGAACTAAAGACGAGGATCCAAACATTATTCTTGAAATAAAAAAACCCAAGAACCCATCTCATGAACTAAAATGGAAAATAGGGAAAAAAAAATCTGAAAGCAGTCAACAAAAGGGCATAACCATTACCTAGATAGCTTCCAAAAATACTAAATATTAAGTTTGAGCAAATGATAAGAAAATAGAATACACCTAAATGGCATTATATGCAAACCAGACACAGAAAAAACAAATCATAATGGATGAAGAGGAAAATATGAACCTTCAATGAAGAAGAAAAATAAATTGCAAGTGAAAACAAACCTAAACAATTATATGTTTTAAGAATTTGTGTTCATGAACCTTCACTGATGAGGACAAACATGAATGATGGAGACAAAATTGTCCAACGTGTGTGATTGTTGTAGAAAAGTCACAAAATCAAAGCTTTTTGTGAGTTGCAAAAATGACAACGTTTTGAGTCCAACAGCAAGTGTTACAAAAGTGTCACAGAATGAATGCATTTTTTATAGTCTCCATGTTTACCTCTAGAAACTGCCACAAAGAATATTTTTTTTTAGTAATGGGAGTGTTAAGTCAATCTCAAGGTGAGTGGATAATTCTACTTTGTGAACATCTTTTCACAAATATCAGTTATGTTAGACATCATGATTCGGAACATCATAGTTCACTATGATTATTAAGTAATTTGAATGTTGCTAGTTCTTTGTTTTTTTTTTAAAAAATAATAATAAAACCATACGTTAATATATATATATATATGTATATATAAATTGAGTGTTACATTGTACATTTTTTTTGAATTATTTACTACATTTGATGCTAGCAACTTTATTATTTTGTTATAGTGGATGGATGAAATTCTTGAGCACAATGTTACATGAAATGATTGACAAGGTTGTCTTAAAATTCAATTTATGAGTTGGTTGGAAATAGTTCTTTACTTCTGAGTGCATACTATTATATTAATTATTTTGTTAATTGATTTTTCTTGAAATTTGAATCTTCAAATGCACTTGTGGTAGAACTATATCTGTTAGAGAAATAAGGAGAGGATATCTGTTGAAAGAATGAGGTGGATGATGATGACTGATATCTGTTAGGTAGGGTTACCTTTGGGAATCACCCTTTTGATTCTAATTGTATATAGAAATTTTGAATTCCTTTTCTTGATTACTTGAAAATTGTGAAGTAAGAGAAATATTAGTGATTTTCTCTATTGAATTATTTGATAAGTATTCTAGAAAAATAAAATGATATTGTACTTGTTCTCACTATTTCAGATTCTATAACATGCTTGTGAACTAGTATTTAAATCTCTGTATATATATATGTTTTACTACCTTACTTTTGAATATGAGTTGTAAATCAATTATTGGCTTTCTAGGAGATTATTCACTCAGTGGGTTCCTATTGAACTCACTTTGTTTTCATTTCTATTTTTAGAGCCTGAGGCCACTCCCACTATTCACTCATATCCATTTAGTTCAAAGTCTGCTCCTTGATTAGGTGGACTTCTTTTGTGAAGTATGAATGCATATTCATGGTGGTATATTGGCAGTTGTCATTTATGTGATTGTGTTTAATTAGTTGTCACCCAGTAGATTGTGTATATTGTGATGTCTGAGTTTCTGTGGTATTATGTTTAATTATATAAGTTGTGAATAAGGCATATAGCCCTCAATTGTTGTACTAGTCTAGTGCTTAGGGTCTAAAAAATAGAGGAAACTCTTCTGAAATTTTGTCAAAAATTTGATGAAGGCTTTTGATAATAGTGTCTGTGCTATTTCACCTTGTCCTCATTTCTCACATGTTTTATACTTGTCTAATTACACTCCATATAGGAGGCATGTAACATCAAGGATTTAGTTGCATTGTTAAGCTTACAAAGGGTTACCTATTATTGGCCTTTTACGCCGGCTGTGTACTGTGAAACGGGGCGTGGCACTATTTGAATTTAATATACTTCTTTTATTACTTTTAACTTACATTGTTGGTTCTTCATGTTATAAAGTGGATAGTGTTATGGTATATTAGTTTTAACTAATTGCGAGAAAAATTTTAAGACATGTTTAAAAAGAGGCTTTTTTTATTTTTATATCAAGTAAAAATCAATATAAGGAAAGACAAATATTTTGTAATAAATAGATCGCTTGCTTAGTGATAAGGGGGAAGTATAACCGGTGAAAAATTTTGACTTCACAAGTTTGGAACACAAAGAGAGAATTAGATAACTCTTATTTTGTTTCATTATTTCTCAATTTAGTTCATAGTCTCAAAGACATCAAATTGATGTATTGACATTTATATTTGAGAACCAACAATAACTCTCATTTTGTTTTTTTAATCTTTTGAAATGTATAACGAATTGCTGTAAAATATTTTTAAAGATTTAATTATTGTTGTTTTCTTTGAAACTTAATTTGAAATATATCTTAGATCTTTTTATTATTATTTTGATTAATTAATTATCTGGTGGCTATGGATTTGACTGTTGGAGATTTAACCATTAGAAATTTGATATTTTGACTATTATTAAATTTTTATCTAGTTGTTACAAATATAATTATCTGTTATTTTATTTAATTCTTATTATATTTTTAAAGTGTTTTTCAATTATAAAATACACATCTTAACTAAAATATTTAACAGATCAGAATAACTATCTTCTCCTATTCTGAAACAATTTTTCTCTAACACTTCCTTTTCCCTCAAACACTTTACTTTTGCTGGATATTATATATATATATATATATATATATATATATATCTTGCTTCTAAATTTT